>JAPMOR010060787.1:102234-140073 GCA_026543865.1 Argiope aurantia | reverse complement strand
TTCATTAAATTCAAAATTCAATTCTTTCAATTTTATTTGAAATATATTTATGTCCGTTAAATTTAGATTTGGCAATGATTCATGTTTGAAATGCATACTTTTTAAACTGATTTTTTTGTAATTAATTAATAAACGGGATAATATAGTACATTTCTGACTTAATGTAGAATAATTTCTAATAAAGAAATTTTGATTACAATATTTAAATTTTTTAATTAAATCATTTTAATAAAAATATTTTTACTCTCATTAATATAAATTCACAAGAATGCGAATGAAAAACTGAAGCTCCTGCAGCTTAAAATGGATGGAAAATTTTGTAGATTTATTGCTTTCAGTGTTTTAGATTATTTTTTTTCAAGATGAATTTCTATAAATGTACACTATTCCATGAAATATTCTTGGATATATTTCACATCTGATTCTATATAATATAATCTTTCAACTAAGCCATTCTAACTAAGCCTTTTTTTATTTATAAAATAATTAATTTAAATTACAAATTCAAGACCCAAACTATTTTTGTTACTATTACTTGGATGTTCACAAAGGTTATTAAAATAAACAAAAGTTTATGAGCTGTAGAAGGTTAATAAGAAGTTTGGCAAACTGATAATTATCAGCAATTGAGGAAATAGTACATGCTACAGGAAATGTGTGTTGCATAAGATAATGTTATACTACAGAATCCCGGGTGTCCGAGTAAATGTGAACCAAAGTTACTTCAGATGAGCAAAAACTTGGTCAGTTTAGGATTTGCCTAAATGGTCACAAATTAAACAGATAAAATATGAATTTACATGCAAATTATTAATTTTTATGGTATACTTATAGTCCTTATAATGTACACTGCCAATGCTTATTGTTTAAGAGTAGGAATTGAAATTGGTCATTTGAAAAAAATCTTTGATATATTTTGTTTGTTTGTGAGATGATACTAAGAATTTCTTTACTGCAATATTATTCCGTTTTGTTAGTGTCACCAGAACTGTAGTTGTCGCAGCTTTTTCTGCTCAGCATTTTTCAATCTTAATTAAACCTTCGGAATGCGTACTTTTTTTCTGGTTAATACAGCTTCTTTAATATCCCTGCTCTCTTGTTGGCGATTTTCAAACATATCGGCAATCATGTTATCTGTAATTTCTTACTCTTCATCTGAGTTCATTTGTTCAGCAACATTATTTTCAGTAAGAATTTCAGAAATATGACGTGTTTGCGCCAGGTTTTCAACAAAGATTTTTCGTAAGTTGTTGATTTTCATCATTTGGCTGCTTTGATGACAAAAAATTTTTCCGTAACATTCAACAAAGATTTCTATAGAATCGTTGAATCCATTTCTTCCTATGCTTTGGCAGTACAATACACAGCATCCTTCAATGTAATCCCTTTCAGACATTCTGTAACTCCTTGTTTTTCAAGATCTTCAATCACCTTTTCTCGATAGTTTTTTTTTCCCAAGCTTTCAAGAAGGCCTTGATTTAATTGCTCTATCATTAAAGTAACATTTGATGGCAACAAATATGTCTTGAACTCTCCACTCGCCCCGTAATCGAATGGCATAAGATATTACTACAATCATTCAGTGCAGACCCATTTGTTTAATACTAACTCTCCTCTAAAATAGAGAGATCATCTACTTCACAGGTCGAAGTTGACCCTAGGTTAAGAAACTGTCATTGTTAAGGAAGTGTAACGTAAAGGATCACCTTACACTTCATTAGGTGTACTGTACGTTTTTTTTTTTTTTTTTTTTGGTCAGAAAGAGAAAAAGGTATATAATATGGTAACTTGGAAAAAGCGAAAGTCAATGAAGCGGGACTTGAGTAATTGGAACTCTTTTGTAATAGCAAGTTAAATTATTTTCTTTTGAGGTTTTCTGGCAAGAAAGTGACAGTTTAAAGCTTTTTACTGAATTTTAGGAGAAAATGTTTTACACATGTCAATTGTAAATGAGGATCCAGTGATGGTAAAGTTTTTGCTGGACCACGGAGCAAGTTTCAATGAGAGGGCCATAGGAAGCTTTTTCACTCCAGAAGATCAAAAGGCTACACGTTCCGATAGTTTGTCTCACGAATGGATAGATCTCTGTCTCAAGACTGATTACAAAGGGTAAGAAAAGCAGTTGTTACAAATTTATGTATGACCCCCTTTTATTTTATTTTTGAATGGATTTTTCTGTCTAACAAAATTTGAAACCTATGCAATCCTTTCTTTACAACTTATTCGTTTCAATAAATAATTTTTAAAGAATTTAAAATTTACAGTGTAACTAAATGAAATGTTAGAAAATTTGTCACCCATGTAACATTTTTGACTTTTATAAAAATTTTAACACGTTTTCATGAAATTTTAGTAGCTATTTAAAATTATTATTATTTACGCTCTCTATAAAAACTTTTAAAGTTTCTTATTAGGTTCTAAAATAATACTTCCTAAAGTGAATCCGAAGTAATACAAGAAAATCTGTCACATAATGATAAATTGAAATAGTTTGATTACTTTTTAATCGAATCACATATTCTCGAGAAATTACAGTAATTATTTAAACTGTATAATTAATTATTTGTTAGCTAATGAGTTACTATTTAAAGAAGACACTTATTGATCATTTGACACTTGACAAGTGATCAATACTGATCACTGACTTTATTGACACTTTTATTGGTTATATTTTTCTGATGAAAATTGTAATAAACATCGAAAAATATGGGTGGTAGTATTTACGCTCAGACGGGTTAGTAACTAATTTTGAATACATCATAAAGTAATTCTGAAATAAAAGATATGTGAAAAATTAGCATATTCTAATTAATATTAGAAGATTCCATTTTTTAATAAAATAGATTCATAGAGTTTCTAGAAATTACAGTAGGTATTTAAAATATTATTTTTTGATCATTAAATAGTTTTTATCTTAGGAAGATATTTTTATTGATTGCGTTTTTCTTGTGAAAAGAATATTGGTACGAATTTACCATATGTTTAAGCTGGTTCATTTCAATTTTTTAATAAGTGGACTGTAATCTTATTTAAAATCAAACGACAATTCGAAAGACAACTTTTTATTTCATCGAGGTTCACCGACCCCGCAATGACTCAGTACGAAACTGTTTTTGAAAACTGATCCCATGTCAGCAGGGTTACAATAAATTTTATCGCTGAAGCCAAGTCAGCGCATGGTTGCAAGATTCTATAACAAACAGCGCCAACAAAGCGGTAACAAGTATTTATGACTCAATAAAGGAAAGAAAAAAAAAAGCGAGTTGCATTTGTATTCCTACATGTTTGCAAAATATTTAAAGATATAAATTAATTTCAAAGTAGAAAACGGTATATTTCTTTTCAATTCTAATTTTTTTTTAATTTCTGTGAGCACTTGATATTTACAATTAGCTTCCTCTCATGCTTTAGAGCTAAATTACTCTTGAAATAGGCAGTTTTCTGTTTCAAATGGAGTCGATACAGTAGAAACCTACTTCATTTTTTTACCATGTTCATTATTTATTATTTAAATATATTACCCCTTCCTTTCAGAATTAATCTCATTATGGCAACAAGAGGAAGCAAACTTTATATAGTCTTCAATTTTTATGATGAAAAACATTCTGTTGTGTTCTATGATTTAATGTTTGCTCTTAAATATCTTGTATCAAATAAAGATAAATTTAAGGAAATAGTATGAAACAACAGTAGCAAATATAATTTTATAAAAGCATATTTTGGTATGAAATACAAAATAGGAATATATATATATATATATATATATATATATATATATATATATATATAAATTTCTAGTGCATTAAAAAGCTCTTTTCTACCACATTGAGAGCCATTATATAATATATATATTGGATGGTGACATTATTTTGTTCGCACAATATTCAAACTAATATAAGTTTCTTATTTGGATAGCATACTTTGTATTCACTTATATACGAATGTAATTTAATGTGTTAAAAATTTTTAATTTGAATAAAAATCTTATTGTGATATAACATCAAATCTGTCTACAGTTAAAAAGACCACCGTTTTTTCAAAGAGATTTTTGGAAACTCTAACTTTACTCTTAAATAAAAATTAAAACTTTTTTTTTTTACTTCGAAGCATTTTTACTGAAAGGTCAAAAGTTAACCTAACTTCTGAAATCATATTAAAATTCATACTTCGTTCTTGATTTAATTTTGAAAGTTTACTTAAGAAATGAAACGAACTTTTTTTCTCTTTCCTGAGTACATATTTACCCAAAAAATTAATTTCGTAATGAAATTTTAACTTAGAGGCATTGAATGAAATCCGAGTAAGTTTAAAAAGTTAATCAGAACTTTATTATAATTTAAAACTTTTCTCTTCCTTCTTGTCATCTCAGTAGTTTTAAGTGAGTTAAAAGCGAACATAAGTTGGAACGGTATAATTTTTTTTTAAATTTCAATCTTGTCTCGAAATGTGTTTCCATTTGGGAGAGAAAAATTAAAGAGTAACTATTTCTTTGAAGTGTATTCAACTTCTAGAATTTCAAATAGTCTAATACTCAATTTTTAAAACTGTTTGCACAATTTAATAGAAAAGCAAAAACATAATTTTTGAATGGTAATTCAAGCCACCTCAGTAAAATTTAATGCAAGTCCTAAGACTTTTCCAAAGATTGTGTTTCATAAACTGCTTAAAATCAGAAGCTGACTTCAAGTTGAAATAGTAAAGGTTAGTTTGTTCTCATTACAGAATATGTCACTGCCGCTTTTGCAAGGATTGGACATTGGAAGGATTGGAAAAAACAAATCACTTAAGTGAATAACATGCCGTTAATTAATAGCTTTTAATATATCATGAAATATACAAAAAATAACGAGGATGTTCAAAGGTCACCTAATAAAACCTATGACCGATTCCTGTGACTTTCACATATTTCTTACATGGGCAGACCAAGAAATAGTCCAGGTACATCTTGAGCGGCTGCAACAACCAGAGATGAGCTTGAAAGCATCGTCAGAATGAATGATTTGAATACATATGAGAATCATACATTTAAAATTTGAAATATATTGAGAAAGCATAAAATACATTGCAACCACAGGATGTAGAAATTAATTGTAGCATTTTGGTTCTTAAGGTTAAAATAGAAAAAAGTGATCACAGTTGCATTGAATGTATAGAAAAATTTAAAAGAATGAATTAAGGGCCTCTCTGAGTCTGTTTCATAGTTTTCCAGCTGCGCAAACAGGTTCTACAATATTGCAAGGGATTAAAAAATATTCTCTATCTTGTTTAATATACAATTCAGTGCAATATTATATTATGTTGTGCGATATTGTACTATATCATGTAACATTTTGTGTTTCATGGGGAAAACAAAAGCACAACATGGAGATAATGTCTAACTCCTCTTAAATGGCTTATATGGATATTTTCATTTGGCTTCGTTGTTCAATTTGCCAATAAGCATAGCTTAGTATGAGAAAAATTGAAATACTTTTAGAATATAAAATAAAAATTATAAACTGTTGTTTTTGTGTTTACAATTTACATATTATTTTTCCCTAAAACATAATTCATACACTTTCTTCAAATAATGAACCATTACGGTCTTACGGTCTTTAAGTCTATGCAACTGCAGTATATGATTGCAGTTTCGAACCCCAGTGAATGAAAGAAGTAAATAAGAGCTTTAGATTCCGGAATAGACGTTTGAAGAAAGAAATGCCAGTCCAAATCACTCCTACGTTGTCAGATGCGGCGCATTTAAATAGTTCTCATGAGTTTCCACACTTAAGAATTCATAAACGAATCATTTTCACAAAGGATATGCGGAAAAAAAGTGACAAATATTATACTCTTAAACCTGATTTATATGTTTGTATCGATACAATTATATAATCTATTTTTGTCTCACTTCCTGTTAAATTAGAGTTCTCAAATTTTCTGCATTTTTGTTTCTGATAACAATGCAATATTTTAATATTTTTCAATCGCATTATTTAATTAAATTTTGATTCTGTACCAGTGGTGAGGAATTTGAGAAGAAAAAAAAGTGGTTTCAAGAATTTATGATATTTGTAATAATAAAATGTAAAAAATAGAAAATAATTTAAATGTTTTTTTGTTTGTTTTTTCGTTTTTGATACATCAATAAAAGCCCATTTAAAAAATTTGTTTATTAAATTTATTACTGTTTACCAATGCTCTTTTTTTAAAAAAAGTTCTGTAATTCTCTCTCTGATTTATTGCTTCATGTACTTATTTTCTAGTTATGTGTACTGGGGAGAATATCCACTCCCGTTTGCTGCATGCTTAGGCCAAGAAGAATGTTATCGTCTTCTTCTCGCCAAAGGAGCAGATCCTGATCTTCAAGACACAAATGGGAACACTGTTTTACATATTCTTGTTATTCAAAATAAGCTCGTAGGTATTTAATTTCTCTAACAGTCTGATTTTTCTTTAAAAGCAGTGGTATATTCTTTTCTTATTTAAGCGTTCATTTTATTTTCTGTTATGGTTATACCTTTTAAATATTAAAACAAATTATTTATTAGAATATGAAACAAATCTTAAGCATTTCACATCAACATCAAAGCAATTTTCGAAAGCATGATATTGTTCCTATAATCATATCAAAAGATGTGTTACTGCTTCTATGTAATACGAATTGAAAGTAAAAGTAGAAATGAAATTTTGATGTTAATGCAGAAAGAAATAAAACATTTACTAACAACCAAAAACAGTGCGATTGAATAATTTGATAAAGCAATAGAATCGGTTTCAATTTCAAAACGACACAGAAAAGCAATTTTATAAATAATAGTTGAAAATTGTTTTAAAAATGTGTGAAAAATCAGAAAAACTTCGAATGGAAACCAAATTAGTGTTATTGGAATGGTCATTTCCTTAGATTTAAGACCGTGTAAAAACCTGTTTCGAGCCATCAGAAACTCATCAATTATTAAACTTTTAGTTAATTCCTAATTAATTGGATTTTCAAGAAATAAAACTCCTCCGAGATGTACATTCTTTCTTTCCAAAGTATATCTGTGCTAAATTTGGTAGTTGTAGATCCAATTATTTGCTTAATGAAGTGCCAGCAGAAACAAGCACACATATGCACCTAAATTATTATCAATGGTGTAAAAGTGACCTTTGATATTTAACCCCAACAGAATTATTAAGCAAAAGGAATTGGGGAATAGAGGAGAAACGTAAAATTCATTTTCCTCTTTCAAGTGTCTCTAGAAAAGCTATGGTCACTTCAAACTTTTATCGTATCACTTATTCTCGTCTTCCCTCATTAGCAAAAACCTACCTACCAAGCATTTCGTGTTATTGTACCATTCTAATACTATATAAGGAACGATTATAAATGTATCAGATTAGCTCAATTAGAGGCAAGAAATCCCTAATGCATTATTAGAAATATAAGATATGGTTTAGCCTGTGTGCAAAGTAAAAAAATCTGTTCATTTATATGATGCAATGAAATGACTATTCAGAAATACATTTTTCCCAAGTATGCCGATGCCAAAATGTAAATATAAAAAGGAGTGGAAAAAATAGAAAACAGTAACATATTTGAGTTTTCTGCTAGCATTAAACTACAACTTTAGATCACATTTAACAATCATTTACACTACAAAAAATTAAGTATTATATCAAATGCAATGAATTTTAAAGATGTATTCAATGCTTAAAAAATTTACTATGCAAAGCTTTACCCGTAATTAATTTTTAAAATTTTAAAAAGGAATGGTTTTAAAATTTAAGAAATGCATGTATTGCAATTTTAATTTCTACAGTATTTTATTTTTTATTGCCAAATTCTGTAATAAATAGTCATTAACAAACACTCAGAAGAGCTCTAGTATCGATTATTAGTTTTTAAATTTTCAATATTGTCACTTCATTTTCTCAGATATACACAGCATGTTAAAATAAAATAACACAAAATCAAGATAATGGATTTGATAAAAAAATTTCAAAATTTCAACTGGGTAAAATATTTTGAATGTAGAATTTCACTTTACTCATTTCGTTATTAGACGAAATAAAAAATTAGAAACATTTATAAGCATGAACTAGACATAGAACTCAAAGACATAGATGAGTTTTGTTGTACGATATGAATTTCTGGTTAGTTAAAAGGGGACTTGAAACTATATAAAAATTTCACTCATCCTTTAAAATGTAAAAGTATTTAGAATTCCATTGCAAAAATTACTAGGGCAAGCCCAACACCATTTCATCTTTCGTAACAGACTATTTAGACGATGATGAATCGAATTATAAAGAAAAGATTTTTTTTTAAAAGAATTAATTTTATGGATTTAAAAGGGCAAAAACGGGGCAGCAAACTGATTTTAGGTAATAAAAAAAAGTACAGAAACTAAAAAATAAAGAAAAGGAACGCTCCACGTAATTGACTAAAATTTAATAAATGGTATAATTCGGATTTTTTTTTAACTGTTACAATTTACTCTTTTCTCATTTAAAATTTGTGATTTGCAAAAAATACTGAATGAATGTGAATTGTGGAAATTTCTCTTTCTCCAATATTACTTCTTGTAATTTTTTATTATAAATTTATTTAAATAGCTTTTGCATTTAATAAATATGAGTATTTTAGCCGGTTTAATGTACCGCATAACATTGAACACCAGATAGATCGGTAAAAATATATACTGCATTTTGCTCATGATAGTGTCATTTTCATATTGATTGTGGTAAAACATGTCCAGGGAAAACGTTTCGAACACATTTTGTAAAATAAATTATGAAATAAAAGAAAAAAGTTTTAAAAAGCGAGTTTTGAATTATGAAATCAAAAAATGATTTACAAAAGTGTAAAAATTCAGCTAAATGTTAAAGATGAAACATAATTGCTTAAATATTTCAGCATCAAAATAGATAATGAATTTCACATATAACGCTAAATTTTATAATTTTATGTCTATTTTACAGCACAAAATGAGCCTCATGTTTGCTCCTAATGCTTAAAATGCAGATCTTCTTTTTTACAAATCTATTTCCTTGTCTAAATACATGCGTGCGAAATAGTATTGCATTTGATGCAGTCAATTCTTTATAAATGACTTTTAAACTTTTTTTAATTGAGGTCGAACTATATGATCACAGACAATATCTTAGAGTTTTTAAATTCTCATTTAAGTGCATTAGTGTCAAAGAGGGGGATCGTCCTTGCCACTGTTCAACTCTCAAAATGTCAGCTATCCACCCAAGAAATTAGCAACATATACATTATAATGTTCATATACATTTTTATTTTTGTTAAAATTATTAATAAGGTAGCAAGGCACACTCATTTTTATGAAAGTGCTTTAAAAAAACCCATCATCGTTTCATTGGTTGGCGCTGTTAAAAAGAAAAAATGCGTGGCGTAATACTGTTGGCTTGCAGATTGTATGTCAATGATATGAGTGTAGAAAAAGCACAGTTTTGAAAAACAAGCAAATAATTCCCATTGGATGGTGCTTTTTTGGCATCTCAACTTTTATGATTGCAGCCAACTAATGCTTTTAAAATCTGTTTGCTCTCCAAAACAAATTCCATAGAGTTTAATGAAGAGCCACTGTGACATTAATGATTTTTTAATGTATGTAATAAGATTTTCCCTTGCTTTCTGTTCGAATTTCTTCTCCAAATCCGATTGTGTGAATAGCTTTTTAGATGGGGAATTCACGAACGTCACCATCCTCTCAGGCACGTTTCGACAGAATTTCTTTTTCAAAAGACAGTGGCACTTAAATTATAAACAATCTTGCAGTAAGGAAAATGCATATGCGCATTACTAAGGACATCCATGTTTTAACTATCGGATTTTAAAATATGCAGAAAAGTTTCAGCTTAAAAACTTATTGACATAAAGAAATATCAATCAACTTCAACTTATTTTTAATATTTATACGGCAAACGTTATTTCCCCTCCTGTTTCTTTCTTTCCTATAGAAAAAAAAAATCGTCAAACTTTTTTTTTTCCTTTTAAAATCTCATGAAAGAGATTATATCCACATCGCTTGATCTTCAGAAAAATATATTGTCGTCGTCGCAGCTTTCAGAGTATCGATTTTCATTTAAGAAGCCAACGTTCAAGCAAGATAAAAACTCATATTTATTTTAGGAAGAACTTTGAATCTCTAACTGTGTTCGTTGCCGATAGGAGTTTATGATGTGTTTACGGAACGCAATTTTAAAAGAAGTTGAGAAGAATGCAGAAAAAAAAGTTTATTATAACTGGATTCTAATGTACTTTTTTATTCTTTGTTAATTAATACATTATCCGTATTTCTTCTTTTTGATTTAGTCTTCTGTAGAGGATTATATAAAACTTTTTATTAAAAATGAAAGATTTTCTTTTTTATATTAAATTATAAAACTTTTTAGGTCTTTATATATCCACCAACAGCCTAATGAATGAAGGCACAGTATGATATGATTGAAGTACATGAGTTTTAAGTAGTCAGTGACTTTAATCCTTTGGCTATGCACTTTACTAGCTTTGTTTGAAAATGAATTCATCCTTATGGTTAGGTTGACTGTTCAAAATTCTTCTCTAAACGAAACACAAATGTGCTCCAATTCCCTTTGAAAGGTAATCTAACCCTAAATATAGGAACTAAGCTCTGTTTTGCCTTAAGAAATGCTCCAATACTTTGACCAAAAGATGCTGCTGCGATGTCCATTGTTCATGGACTTGACAAGTTATATTTGACTAAATGGAACAAGAATCACTACTTACATTTATGATATATAAAAAAAGGTCGAATAATTCTTCTTTATTTTATTTATTATAAAAGTGGTGAGTTAGCTGTATGTTTACGCAATTATTTCTGCGAAAAGCTTTGAATTGGTTAGAGGAACAAGAGTTTTTTAAAAAATTTATTGGTATATAAAATGGTTTGGGAAAGGAAAAAATCTATTAGTAATTAAGGGAAATAAAGCTATAGTTATAACTAACTAATATTTAACGTACATTTATATCTAGGTTTAATAGAAAAATATTTATTCCATCTTACTTCGTCTTTACTACAAAAAGGTAGAATTCTCAATAATAATGTGGTTTGTTTCATGTAATATAATTTCGTGATTTTTATAAAAGAAATTTCCAATGATTAATTTCATTTCGGGCATTCTTTGTTAGACTTTGTCTTGCTTTTAGTTGTATTAAACATTTATTTCAATCAAAATTAAAATTATTTTAACCCTTATACGAATCGCAGCAGATTTTGAAAAATATTTACTCTCTGGACTTGAGGCAGAAATAATTTTTTTTTACCTTGCTCGTGGTGCCACCTGTCCGTTTAAACAGAAGAAAGGATAAAAATTAAAGCGAAGTTATCGATCGGAATCGGACAAGTGATGAAGCTTTCGACAAGTATTCGCTGTTTCGCCATTTTTCCTCTCTTCCTCTGTCATTATATCAAATTAAATATTAGAACAAATTGGATTAATTTAAACAGCAAACATAAAGCAAAAAAAGCAATTTTGTGAAGAAGGCTTTTTGATAAAGAAGTTTTTATATTTCTTCATTATAAATACGATGCTTGACATTGAAAAAGATAGAAAAAGCCTTTAAATAGCCTTAAAAGAATTTCTAATGTTGATTTAAATAATAAATGGGCTTGAATGAAATAAAATTTAAGCTACGAATTTCAGAATTAAGTTAGAATGGTACCGAGATTTGACGTGCATAAAGAGAGCATGAATTCGAAAACAGAAAAGAGTAAACTATACAAGTGCCCCCTCCCCCCCCCAAAAAAAACCGTTCATCACCTGAAAGTGGTATCTGAGCAATGTTTTATAATATGGTAAATGTGAATTGTTTGGTAGTCTTCTATACTGTTCTAAAGAGCATGTAAAGTAACTGGTATTGTGTCATTCCCATAGGCCACACATGCTTTTTTTTTGTCTCTAACAGATTATAATGTTTACTACTTTTTGCTCTAAAATCATTCTATTTTGCTTTGTCTCTGGCAAATTACACCATTTGTTTGGTTGAATGTTGCGAAATATGGCTCTGGTGTTATTAAATACAACAAATCAAAGTAAATATCTGGAAAATTCCATTTTAAATTACTGTAGCGTGATTGACGTTTTATAGAATAGTTTGGACTCCATCGGTATGAATAACATATGGATCGCTCCATTTACTTTAAGGCTAATTGTAAATCCAAATTTGTGTATTATGAAAGTCACGGAAATCAATGCTACTGCACAGGTCGATTTCTTTATCTGAAAGGAGACTTAAAATTATGAAGCCCATAGTTTAAAATATAAAAGAATCATCTCTCCCAGACACTTGACCGTCATTTGCAGATGAATGACCGGCCGCCACGAATAGCAATATGAGTATTAATGCTTGTTATTAATAGTCATCGCTGGCTCATGCACAGACCCTTCTTATAGGAGTGGACTGGTTTGTCATAGATAATGAAAATGTCGCCATAATTTTATTTTCTACTAAACTTTATAAAAAATACATGAATCAAACAAATAATTTCATTGTAAACTTCGTCTTTCATTAAAAATTTCAAATGAATTTTATATCGGAGCAATGTTTAAAAATGTTCTCTGGTGCTTTTTAACAGCTAATAGTCAATATTAACAATTAGTTTACTCAACAACAACCCATTTTGA
The DNA here is from genome assembly GCA_026543865.1 of Argiope aurantia. Classification (NCBI taxonomy): domain Eukaryota; kingdom Metazoa; phylum Arthropoda; class Arachnida; order Araneae; family Araneidae; genus Argiope; species Argiope aurantia. The sequence continues at coordinate 127,434 of JAPMOR010060787.1, read as the reverse complement.
TTTATAAATTGTTGATGTTTAATGAAATTCCTGAGGTTTCATGTACGTCCAAATCTAAGTTATTTAGAACTCATCTATTTTGAATAATTTGTCATTCTTCTTATGAAATCAAAGGAAAATTATAATTATGAAGCGAGTTTCTATAAGTTAATTAAATAAATCCGAGTTATATAGCTAATATACGAATCTTAAAAAGTGTAGTCGCACATTAATACAAGGAATCCAAGGAAAAATCGCGCGTTTGAAAAACGACTACCAATAAATAAATCTGTAACTATATATTAACTATTCGGGAAAATTTTAAAATTTTCTTATGGTTATAAAATTGTAAAGGATGGATAGTTGCGCATCAAGTGATGTAATATGAAGAAACCTAAACAATACGCATAAGGAAATATTCACATTTTTTCTCGCACACTTTTACCTCGAAAGTCGTATTTCATCAGATTTTATTACTATAGACGATTTCTCTGGGTCTTTACATATCACTTCTTATGCCACATATGAAATATCATTAACCTAATGGATAATGTCAAATTTCAAGGTCAAACTAGAGCACCAAATCCGGGTGATGAAGCATTTCGTGATAAGCATTTTCCGTATTCTACGATGGTTTTATTTTCCTGCTTATTCATCTGAAACTAAAATAAATTGAATAATACAGTTTTACAGTGTACGCAAGCTCTCGTTGTTATCTTTTGTTTGTGATTTTGATGACAATGTATTTATACTGTACTATACAAATTATATTTTACACAATACATTTCATTGTTTAAAAGCAGACGTATTGCTGTGAAAATTAGATGGTTTAAATTCAGTATTTCAAAGCTGGAGTATGTAGTTTTTAACGTCAGCACATGAAAGATTTTTTATCATAAAATACGCTGGTCCGTTATTAATAAACGGAATGATATATTATAACTCAATACAATACCTTCACTTACATGTAATGTTAATTTCCCAAAAGATGAAAAAAAGTAAGGTGAATAGGGATATAAATTGGTAAAATATACAAGGCCCACTGAAAATATTAGCATTATGTTTGTGACTAACTGTTAATTATTACACATTTGTTGTCAAAAGATTATTGTAAAAGTATTTTTATAATTAAAAGTATATATTAAAGATAAATGTCTGGGTTAATTAAACAGTTTTTGATTATTAATATTCAAATTTTTAAGCATATATTTTGCAAAATTAATTTACAGTTCTCAATGATAAAGAGCATTTATAGAATTTTTTTGAATCTTATGGTACAAAATTATTATTAATAATTCAAGAAATCTACAGATTTCAAGATCTTTTCAAAAATATGTGACATTGCTTTAGTATATTAATTAATAGTTCTCATAGAAAGACGAAAAATACTTTTTATGATTCAGTATTTGATATTTAATACTTCTGCAAGTACATAACAAGAATTCCAATTTTGCATTTTCAAAAGCTTTTCCTTTCAAAATAAACTTCTAACGGATTTTCAGAAAACAGAAAACGATTTTTTTAAAAGAAGATTATCTTAAATTAATGCTGTGACAATATTTCATTAAACACGGAAGTAAAAAACTGTGCAAAATATTCACAATAAATAAACAGTTGAAAAATAAGCAAAATTTCAAAAGTCTCTTAAGAATGCTTGATGATGTAATTTAATAATTATTAATTAGAGTAGCAATGTACAGATTTCAAAATTCTCTCATGAATATTTGATGAGTCGAATCGTGATGTAGATTCTTCTTCAAGATTACTGGATAATAAGCTAAAGACATGATTTTATCGATGATGTGTATGAGCCTGTTCAAATTAATCATGGGTCATATGTCTTTTCGTTGTTGGTGAAGTGTAGTAGTTTGGAGACTAAAGAATTATCATATATGCCATCATTATCATAAATGAGTCTCAAAATGAGGATATTTATCCAAAAACCTTTTTTGGTTTTATGGTTGCAAAATGCCGCGTTCATTGAATATATTAAACCAAAGAACATGTTTCAATTTCAGTATGGTTTCATTAATTATTTTACATATAAAATTTAAAAAATTGGCAACATATTAATGCGCTATTTAAAATAAGAAATATTTTTTCCAAGACTATATAAGAATAAATGAATAAGCCTAACATTGAAAAAAAGGAGAAAAATGCTTTTTATCTTTCAGTACCTAAATCTTTTAAACTTCTGTCTATAAAGAAGACTAGAACTTTGCTTTTTAAAATTTTAAAATCTCATCAGAAAATGGATTTTTCTAAAATATCATTTTAAATTACTTTTGTAGCAATACCTCATTAGCCGCAAAGTTTAAAAGTGTACATAGTATTTGCAATAAATATGTTGATACAGTTAATTGCGCAATTAGATGTCATTTATTTTTATTACTGAAGGAAATTTTGCAGCTATGGGTATAGGAAGTACTTGTTCAAATAATAAGGTAATGATGAGACTTTCACTTGTAATAAAAACTCAGTTTTACCCATTGATATTTCGTTTTAATTCATAAAAATGTTATATTATAGTTATATATCAAATTCAAATAGATAATTTCCTACAATTCTCAAAATCCTTCAAAAGTGAAGATAGAAATATAATTGATTTGTCCTTGATGGAGCATCAACTAAAAAAAGGCTCCTACATTTCACATAATTTTATGCTAACTGTAGCAAAAATGCGAAACGTTAATCTTGTCTGTTTACAGATACTAAAACCCTCAGCACTTTTACTCATGCTTCAGTCGGTTTCATTTCACCAAAATAAGGGTACGATGACTGATGAAGGAGATTATATTTATTTTTTTACTGTGCAAAATATAGAAATTTTACGCAGCTTCGAATTAAAACAGAGCTGTATCATTTAGAAATGAAATGGAAATCAACATGGGAAAAGAATAGCAAAAAGAGTGAAAGAAAAGAAAAACGCTCCTAATAAATAACTCCAAAATTGTGCTCTTCTTACTGTGTATCGCCCTTCTGCGGAATAAAATATAAGTGGCAAGTGGCACGGGATTCTGACTCTGACGCGAACTGTTCCTTGAGAAATTTTGATAAATATGTGCAAATTATTTAGACTATATTTTGTTAGCGGTATATAAAATCCTATGAATTCCCAATAAATTCTCACCAAATTTCATTATGTTCAATACCAAGCTGATAGAAAAAGTTATTGAGTCTTTTTTTCATCTGCACACTATCTGCACATCCCGTCTACATCTACACAGCCTGATGAAACTAAAACAACCATTTGTCTAACTAGATAATAATTTTAAAATTTTCTATGGTCCGAAGAGCGTGAAATTTTGCAAACTGCAGCTGCAGAAAAGTTGCTTTTCATAATCAGGAAGGGAAAACTATTGCGAACGTCTGCTGCTAAATTTAACATGCTTCAACAAATAATCCTCTGGTGTGAAAAGAGTACTCGCCTCTGTTTCAATTTTTAAAATGTTTTAAATAATGTATTCGTGCTCAGAATGTTTTAGAGAAACGAATTCGGTTGTCCTAAAAATATCAAATCACGGTAGAATATATTTCAAAACATGAAAAAATAAATGATCAATTAATAATTTTATTTTTATTATTTTATACTTTTTAGTATTTATTTTATGATTCATTATTATAAACATCATGGGATTTTAAAAATTTCTTCTCTAATTTACTTCTAGATACTGCCCATATAAAAGAATAAAATTCTAATTAAATTAAAATCTAAACTTGTAACTGAATTCACAGAACAGAAAACGCATTTGCACTCAGAATTTCAGGAAGTAAATGAAAATTGATTACAAAATTCCATCTTTATAAACATAAAATAAATATAGTTAAATAACAGTGAATAAAAAAGAAAGAAATATACCTGGTTAAAATGATCATTTTTTTTTATTACTAGATGTCTATTATTATTAAACATTTATTACTAGAAATTATTTTAGATGCATTTAATTTAGATGCTTTAATTAAATTAGCATTTCGATGTTTAAAATAATTGCTATTATCTTGTGCATTCCTATGCGTTTTACTTTTCTATTCCTTAGTGGCATGACAATCTGAAATACCCATGTCATCTAAATGTAACTGAAGGTTGTTTATGGTTTATGCAATGCATCCTGTCTACTTTTGCTAAGATACGCACTGGATTCCAAAATTGAAATATACCATTCCACATTCAATTCCTTAGACATAAATTATTTCCAGCAATTTTAATCGCAACAGTGTTTGAGTTGGTATAAAACGGTAGTGGAAACACTGGAGTCCGTTGAAGTTTTTTGGAACTAAATTTTATCTTTATATTTTGAAATGTCTAACCGAGATATTTTTCTCCAAATTGTGATAGTTAGTCATGTCTGTCTACATGGAATAAAGAGAATCCACTTACATCTGATACAGAATCACTTTTCATGTTAATCATAAATTGCTACTTTTGTGTTTCAGTTTTTATTTTTAATGAAGTACTACTAATTTTCATGAACTCTTTACGCTTTTACTAAGAAATTTTGTAAAAACCCAACACTTTATATATCCTAACTCCTTGTAAGATAACACGTCTTATTTGCAACAGTTCATTATTATTTCATTGAACCATTTTTTTGGCATTTTACTGAAGTCTTCATTGTTGCCAAAATTTCATGTGTACATTACCCATTGTTTCGAAATCGTTTTGCATATTGAATTCTAAACTTCATAAGTACCAAAAGAGAAACTGTTCACATTAACAGTAGGAATGTTCTCACTACCGACCTCTTAACAGGCGTTTTGAGGTATTAACAGGACCAATAGAGTTTTAACACGCATATTACATTATAAAACATTGCTCTTTTGACCCTTTAACCTTGTAAAACGATCAATGCATGTTTGTATCGTTTATCACTTTTTGTCATCAATTGCTGACTGGACACGCTTGGATTTTATAAGTTCTCACCGAAATTTGTTTTTTATCGGTTCCTCAGTGAAGTATCAGGATTAGCCGTAAGGAAAAGAAACAAGATTACTTCTAAGATAATTCACATATTAATTTCAAGAAATATTTAGTTTAGTCTTAGGATCTTTATTTTGCTATATTTGCAATAAACACATAAGATGTTGACTTGATTTGTAACCTAAATTTCTAAATAATTTTGGGTAGATGTATGCAAAGAAACTAAATGTCTTTCTTCACTAATTTTAGGAAATATTTGATTTGGTCTACGAATGTGGAGCCTCTTTAGACATCAAAAACCGTCAAGGGTTGACTCCTCTGACTTTAGCTGCAAAACTCGCCATGAAAGATGTGAGAACGTTTTCTTAACAATTCATTCAATACGAACAAAAGCATCCGATTTTTTTTTATTTGTACAAAATGGTGGCTGAAAAAATTAGGATCTGCAAAAGCATCGATAAAATTCAAATATTTCTTCAATTTTAGAGTATTATGAGAAATGAAAATGTATATCTTTGCTATTAAGAAAAAACAGTTAAAGTTAATTAAGTAAAATAGAAAAAAATTAATAAAGGAAATATGTAACAATTGTATAGAAGGGCAATGATAAAAAATATATAAATTAACTATTGTTAAATTATATATTTTTAATTTATTTTATACACAAATAATTTAATTATTTTTGTATAAAGGTAATTCTTATTCCCTTAAATCATTTTATTTGCGATATCTAACTTTAAAAACTTTTTTGAAATAGCCATCATATTAAGAAAGATTGCGAAGGGCATAAATTATGAATTAAATGTAACACAAAAATTTTTGTTTGATGAAGAAGTGTCCTTGTAATATTCCTGCAAGACAGAATGATTTATAAATTTATTTTTTCATAAACTATTTTTAAATAATAAAAATAATGAAACTGTTTACTTATAAAATTTTTGACTTCAAAAATGGAAGTTTTTCACTAAGAAATTTCAATTAAACGATAAATGCATTTAAGTAATTAATTTTGAGTAAAAACTATGGTGAAAGTCAATATTTTTTATTCGTTTTTCCTGCAATAATTACTCTCTTTTATATACATTTTAACAAATTCTATTAAATAAAAAACTGTGCTTTGTAGCATTAAAATCAAATAATTATATAGCCATTATTTGGTATATTTTATGAATAAGTATTGATAAAATATCTTATTTAATTTCTTGAAATTTTTCTCCCAATTCTTACGCTTACTTTTATTTCTTGTAAGCGGAAAATTTAGTTGCATAATTATTATTTCAATATTTATTAAATACAATATATAGCGTAATGATGAATGCTGTTATTCTTTTACAGATTTATTTTCACATTTTAAAACTGCAGCGAGAGATTTACTGGGAACTCGGTAACATAACATGTGCTGCCTATCCACTAGATGATATAGACACCATTGATAGCAACACAGGAGAAATCAACAAACTGTCAGTTTTGAATCTTGTTGTCTATGGAGTAGGTCGCTTACATTTTCTTCTTTAGTTTCCTTATGAATAATTTATAGCAAATTAAAAATATGAATAATTTATGAAAATGCATAATTTATTAAAATTAGAAATATACAAGACAGTATTAAATTGCAAGGTCATCCTGTCAGAGATAATTTGATGGCTGACTGCCCTGAGAGCTCAGAAAACGTTTTTCGAACTTTTCATTTTATTAACATTATTTTCAGAATTTTCTTTCCTCTACGGATAACTATGCGATGTTTCTGCATATTCGCAATTCAAGAAAATTAATGCAAGTCAGAATAAATAAAACATAAAGTATTTTTGTTGCTTTTTCTCTAAAGTCACGGTAACTTCCATTTCTGAGCTGTCACCTACTTAATTAACCACCAATTATAATAGGTATATCGATACAGAAATTTGCCTACTATTCGTTTGAGTGCCATTCCCAATGGAAACTAAGTGTACAATTGGACCTTATAAACATCTTTAAAAATTAGCTTTTTTAGGAGCCTTTAAGTCAAGCTATATAAGTAACTTAGGAAAAGGATTAAATGTGAGTTAGGAAACATTTGACTAATTTTGAGATTGCAGTAAAATAAATTACAAAAGGATAACTCCGTTCAGATCGTCTCAAATTAATGTGGTTTAAGGAGGATGGACCATTTGGTAATCCCATTTGGATATGTGATTTTTATTCGTTGTCGGCGAAGAACATTTGACTGCTAATGGTTATGTTGGCAGCTGATGACTAGGATATTATATCTGTTGATTTGGTAAAAGAAATTCCTACAAGCTTTCGCCTGTCATAGTAGCTAACATAAAGAAATTAACTCCCATATTTTACTCGTATAAATTAATGCGCTTTAAGTGGAAGGGCCTGCATACCCATCTGGTATTCGCAAAAAGGTATACGTGTTTCCCTTCATTCTTTGGAAGAATGTTTAACAGCTGATGACTCAGGTATAATGATTTTGTATTAGGTTGAAGAAATTCCTTGGTAGCTTCTGAATGTCATATATATAGAAGATAGCTCCAAAATGACTTTATTACAAGAGAAATTTTTAAACGCTTACTAAGTCAAAAGAAATTGTTATGAGTAATAATAAAATGAGGAAATTCTTTCTCGAAGTATAGGAGAAAAATAAGTTACCGAAATCATTGCAATCAGAAAATTTTTAGAATAACTTTTTGAGCCAAAATTTAAATGTTACTACAATTTTCTTAACTTTCGTTCTGTGTCTGCTATACGACTTTCATCAACTAAACAAACACTCTGTTCAAATAGCAATGAAACCGATTCTTGCTAACGTTATATATTTATAACGCATCTTAATAATTAAATTTTGATGAAGGAGATTTCATATCTTGTCGGAGGAAAATCATGAGACAACAGATGGCATGTGCAATTGCGATGTCTCTGGGGAGTACTTCAGCTTTGAGGATGAGAAGTGGTCCCGTTCAGTATGAGGTTCTCATGCACCCTGGAAGTACAACAATAGTGTTGTTACCAGTTTAACAAAGCCAATATTAATATCTACGGTCACCGGTCCTTCAGATTTTATCGAACAGCTGGGTGCCAGGATGAGATATTTCAAAATGTTACGCTTAACGTAAAAATGTGACATCAGAAGTCAGATGCTAACATCTATTAAGAAACTTTAAAGCTGAGATATTCATTTAATTCTGATTTTCCTCTGACATCATCGCTGGGAGAAAAAAAGTTGTGAAAATAGAACCAATCATACCCTGCATGCCCATGTTTTCCAATATAAAATATAAAGTGTGCAATGCTCCATTTATTGCTACATATTCGGTAAAAATTAATTCATAAACTGTTTCTTCTTTGATATCTGGAATGGTTGACAAATTGTTTGTATTGGTTTCGTTCTAGAATTCTTTGTTTCTAAAAGTTTTAGTGAATCAATTACTTAATCTCTCTTTCTTAAAATAACAAGATGTGTCAAACTTTTCATTGAAATAAGAACATTTTATTTTTTCACACTTCTATTATATCGTATTGTTATTTCTGAACTTATTATCTATTATAGCTTAATGAAAATAAGTTAATATGTAAGAAAACTCGATTTAAATTCCCTTTTAAATGTTCTTCAAATTTATCAAAATCAGTATTATTTCTAATTGTTTGTTTCTGTGTGTTCATATTCCATAGATGTTGTTTAAAAAAGTGCTTTTTATTCTTAATTATTAAATAGAGCCATTTATTTCATTTATAAAGTGGCATTATTGAAGTACGAAATCAATGAATATTTTTTATATATTTTCCACCAAAATCTGTATTGATTTTAAATCATTTATTTAAATATTCCATTTACTTAGAAGATATAAAACTTTATGCATAATAAAAATTTTTGAACAGAAATTTGCAAATATAAGTATATTTAAAACATTATTTGCAATAGTTCCGACTGTTAGTAATGGCTTCAGAAATTCCACCGAATAAATATCATTACTTTCTTAAAAGTAGCTATTTAATTCTATAAAGCACATTTTTGCGACATTGAGCACATTCTTGCTACAGTGGTGTATATTTTTCGCAAAATTTTGATTTCTATTAAATGATTTATATTAGAAGTAATGTTCCCATGTTTTATTTTGAAACGCGAAAATTATTTTATAAACTTACTCATATTTTTATTTTCTTAGGAAAAAATCGATCATTTAGATATGCTAAGTGGACTTCTAGCTGATCTTCTCAATGCTAAATGGAATAAGTTTGTCAAATTCAGGTGAGTTCATTATTAGTTTTTTTCTAAATGCAATTATGTAATTAGTTGGTTAATTTTAAAAAAATGGTTTTAAAATGTCTTAAATTTGTATACTGAGATTATAGATACTTAATTCCCATACTCAGTTTGGAACGAATAATAAAATTGCATTCGGGGATATTCTGTGGCGAAAGAAAAGTACAATTATTATCTCATCTCTCGATATCGAACATACTTGTTGTTGCCTGTTAATGGAGTAAAGTGAAGTCATTACGAAAGTAGAGTATTGTGATGAACTGATGTTATTGTTTTCGGGGGGGAGGGGGAAACGGTATATCGAGAATCAATATCGTGAATGTAACGATGTGTGCCTTGTGTTTTCGTCCTTCACGCGTGTGTAGAGAAAATTAAGGTGTTTATGTTGAATTTTCTCGATTCTTCATTTCCACAGATTCGTCCTCGAATTTGCAAAACATGCTATCACTCGTTAATACAAATTGTCTGGCGTATATCAACCTGCTTAAGTATACTTTTTGAGTATTAATTCAATTGTCTCAAAAGTCATCAATAAAGAAAATTATCGCAATTAAGCCTCTGGATTCCAGTTGATACACTTGCGAAATACAAAAAAAAATTAATTAATGTAAATATTAGTATACATAATGTTAGTATACATAATTAGTATGCATAATGATTCAATTTCTAAAATTTATATTTGACATGAAATCAAAAATGAATTGGAGATATAAATTATTTATTTAAATGTTTAAAATATATAATTTATTTAATGTGTAAAACGAATTAAGTCACCCAATCTATTATTAAATTGTGAAGATTTGTAGAAAAAGTGTTATTTAAAAATGCAATGTTATAGCAAAATTAAATATGCTATATTAATGTAATCAGTATAATAAACCTTATAACAATCGCTATCATAAATAGTGTTATAACAACAAACCGTTTCAATTTTAAAATATAAATAGATTTGGACATGTAAGTTTCGGAAGAAATAAATTTTGAAAACTACAAAAATAAATAAATATTATTTAAAATATTTATTCTTGATAAGAATATTAGGAGTTTGAATTGAGTGACTTCGAAAGTAGGTTTGTGAGAAAACAGCTTATATGTTCGAAGAAAGAGTATTTATCAAGTATTTATTTGATTTTTTTTTCAAAACTATTTCATTTTTTTTTTTGTATTTTCTGCGCTTATTTTTGTATAATTGTCATTAATTTTCTATTCTTTAAACCATGAACAGCGTATATTTCGATTTCCCTCTTTAAAAGTTATCTTAACATGATTGCTAAAAGATATTTTGGCTCATTTTTTTTATAATTTTAAAGAGTTAAGCATAAAAAAACATAATCTATCAATTTCTCAGCTTTTAAAAAAGCTGCAAGTTGAATATACAATCCTCTTACGCTATTTCGCTTAGTCCACGATTCTCCTCACGCGACAAAACACATGACTTATACTCCAAACGCAGCTAAATCTATTTTATGTCGCCAGATTAACTTTCCCAGTAAACTTCATCGATGTTCCGAACACCTGTTTCAACAAAACTATTAGGTAAAAATGTCGAAGCGAAAGAGCATATTTTGGTAGATAAAATGATCAACTTAAGGTTTGTTCATACGCTTTTAATGACCCTCTGAATCGCATTTCAGAGAATGTAGCGAGGAAATTTTTGTATCGATTAATACTCCTTAAGTACAAAAGGAAATATATAAAGCGTTTAAAACTAAAGTTCTTTAATTTATTCTACTGTTATTTTTGTTTGGATTTCGTTTATTTAAGAGCCATCTGCCATTTCTGCTCGCCATCTGCCTTAAGTATCAATGCATGAAATTCGCACATTTGTACTTTAAGCTGCAATTTTTTTTATTTATAGATTCTCTATTCAACAGAAAACTTTCTTCTAAAATCAAAAATAAATTTATAGATTTCGGATGTAGGGTTGTACAAAAATAAATAACTTTGATCTGTTCAGAGAAAATTTATTTCTGAGTTATTTGAAACTAATCTGCTTAGAAACTAAAAATTATTTATGCATGATGTGTTTTAACTACATATAATTTTAATATATGAGTATGTTACTTATATTCATTTAATTTTCTAAAAATTATTTAGAAAATGTTCAAAAGATATCTTGATTTTGTTTAGTTTTTAATTTTCAAAGAGCTTCACTTTCGAAAAAGTTAAGATCTTGAAAGACTGCATTTATCAGTTTTCTTCACTTTTTAAGCTGATGTTATCTAAATAATAAATTTTTTATACTACTTAATTTTATATAAAGCTTTGAAAATGTATACAATAATACTGTAAGCCAAAAATATGAAACCGAAAAAAAAAATAACATATTCATAAAGTGGCGATCATCTAACTGTTTGTTCAGATGTTATAAAGGACTCGTCGAGTCGTATCTTAGAGGCTGTTTCAAGGATATCTTTGAAGCGATTAACGTTATTTAAGAACAAAACGCAACGTAGAAAGGAATTAACGCCAACTTTTGTTTCGAGTTTATTCGGCTGATACGTTTTCATTTAGGGCAGTAGATATGCCTAGGTATCTTCTGTTTTAAACACAAAAATTTTGTACATATGAAAGTTTGTATATCAGATGAACGAATGTATATGAATTGTTTCTCAGCTTTATTTTGTAAGTTGTAGAAAAGTTCGCACATCTAATAAATTCTGAAAAACATTTCAATAATGAAGATGAATAAATGCAATATAATTTTCTTCTTTTAGCTAAAAACAATTAAAAGTCAGCTCTAAGGTTTCATTCTTAAATTTATAAATAAATTATATATAAATATATAATATATATATAAATATATAATATATATAAATATATATAAATTATAAATAAATTTATCTTAGATCACTATACAATGTTTTTATAACCTCTTGTATGCTCTTTTTATGTCTGCAGTATTTAATGTAATGAATGCAATGATCAACATTAGGCTAGCATTAGTTCAACATTAATTATATGATAACGAACAAATGCTTATAATTTAAAGGTGAGGTTCATTCAGGTTCATTTTTCATACTATAAATAGTTTCAATAGGAGGTAAAAATTCAGAAATATTATAATTAAGCCATTTTTATCGTTATAACTCCCACCAAATTTTTAAATACCAATATTACTCTTTAATTTTCTGCATTGTGCTAAAGTTTTATTTAAAAAATATTTGAAAACTTTGAAATATTTGAAACTAAAAAAAATAATAACAATATTTTCAAAACTGACGCTTTAAATAGGAAATTATTCTAAATACACTTAGTTCTAAAAGTTTTCAACAGAATTTTCCAAAATAATGAAATGTTTTTGCCTTTTTTTTACAAAATGCAAAATGCAAAAAAAAAAAAAAAATCTGTACTTAACATCGCTTTTTTTTTTACTTTTTTGTATAGAAAGTATAGAAGTATTGTAATCGTCAAAAAGTTCGAACTGGAAATTTTGACTAATCTCCAAATTTCAGGCCTCCCCGAGTCCGAAAAACACATCTTTGGTATTATATCTGTCTCTTTGTCTTAACTCAAAAATGCCAATAATTAAATGGATAAAATTTGGTATATGGAATTACGAGCAAATTTCTTGATTTCTGTCGAATTTTGAACGAAACCCATTCTTATTATATCTGTTTGGCTCGTTGTTCGAATATATAGTGAATTCAATAACTATAAAACGCAAAGAACTATGTAGATAAAATTCGGTATAAAGGTTTAGCATCTAAAACACAGATACTTATCAAGTTTTGAACCAGATCCATCAAACAGTTGACAGTCTGTCGGTCTGTACTTTCGCATGCATGTAAACACAATAATTAATAAAAGCATTGCCGTAAATCAATAAAATTAGTTTGTGATCTTGTGGCTACGGTTGTAATTTCGTGTCAATTTTTGGTGTCAATCTGGTTGCACAAATGCGTCCAAAGTATGTGTTCTCACGATAGATTCACTAAAAATGCTAGATTCACACCAAAGATCTAAACTATTATTCACCAATGCCATGCTAATTATTTGCGACCTTACTCAAGGTCAACAATTTTATGAAGACGAGAGGGATATAACCTTTATTGGAGAGTATACGAGAAAATTTCTCTGCTGGTTTCTTTTTTCTGAATCTATTCCGTTTTGAAGAATATTACCTACAAAATAGAGAGCTACTGCTGAAAATATAATTTACTGTTATGTTACTAATTAGTATAAAAATAATATGATTAAAATAACTATCCTTTTTTCATTCCAGATTCTTCCGTCAGTTCGCTACCTTCTTTGTATATTTCATCATCTCTTTAAGTTGCTTTGTGATGCGACCGGGACCAGTGGGACCGAAAGTTAACAAACACCACATAAATCATATCAACCATCATCCATATATTACAACGAAAGCACCAGTTCTTTTGGGAAACACAAGTCATATAAATCCATGTTACCTCTTAGAAAATAACGCAACATCTAATCAGGTAATTCTTTATTAATATGGCATATATATATTAAATGACAACTTAAGTTGACAGTCCAGTGAAAGCTGCGAGTGGCCGCATCACCAATGAAAGATGTAATTTTTGTTCCTATGCATCTTTATAATATGGATAAAGTTCATGAATTTATGCAACTTTCATATCAGATGCTAGTTTTATTGTATCGAATTTGATTGATTTTGCTTAAAGCTAAATTCCGTTCAAATATATCAGTTACTTGTAGAAATGTTATGAATATATTCAAAACTATTTTATAAGTGCAGTTATATGTTGCATATCTTTTCCTAAATTGTCACCTTAATATTTTTATTAATTGTAATAATTTCAACATGTCAATAACTTTAATGCTTTCATTGCCGACGACGTATTAGTGTGTTATTAGTTAAATACCGTTAATATACTAATGCATGAAAATTTGAAAAGTAATTTGTTACTAAAATACAAGACAGCTTCGGTTGAATGGGCTGAAAATTTATTTCTGCAGTGAATGTGTTAGAAAATATTCAGAAAAATTCTTCTTAGAACATTTCAAGATTTTTACAATTTCAGAAACAAAAAAAAGTACAATTTATGCTCCATGAAAATGTCGAGTTTGCATTTCTGTTTTATATCCAATCATTATAATGGTTACTAATTCAGTAAAATATTTAATTTTTGCGGGATTATAAAGAAGTAAAAATAATAATGTTTAATTTAGTAGGATTACAAAATAGGGTATTTTTTCAATCGGTAATACTTATGCTGGAATTTTAATACACACCATTAATCTTTATAATATATTTTTTGCCATTACAGCACATATTTGCTAAAAGCGGCGAAGATATTAGTAAAGTTTGATATTTTCAACACAGACATTATTATCGTATAATGTATAAAATTTTAAATAAACTTTCTTGCATATGGAAATGAATCATCAAGCAGTTTTGACAGTTTTTTTTAAAAGGGAGAAAAACTTTATCTCCAAGCTTTTCTTTGTATGGAACCTCAATTTTCGTAAAATGCTTAGCTTTAAACAGAAAACAACGAGGCAGAAAACTAATTTAGGAATAGAAGGATGATAATGTAACACACGCTTTTCTTTGCAGAGCTTTATTTCAACCAAGAATTTCCAGAAAATGTGGAAATAGAGAGTCATTACCTTAATTTGCATGTGCGTGGTTTTCCTGCCATGTTCCCTATTATTTTATTTGTTAAAACACTCTGCAACGCATTATTGTGTTTAAGATTTCGATATAGTTACGCAGTGAATATGCTGATGCTGAGAGTAAAGATTTTACTACAACAAATATTTAACTACAGAATCCAAAAAATATCTCGCACCTTTATTACTTTTTTATAAATTGGGGCTGTAGTTTTTTTCCCCCAAGCTCCAATCGGCTAGAATTACCTTATGCGGCAACTTTCATTCTAGACGATTCAATCCTTTAACGATTTTTTTTTTTCAATTTTAAGAGATATTCCTTTATTTACCTTTCAAATTACAAGCATTGCACTAGAAACACAAATTACATTTTTTTTAAAATGTTTGCATAAAATTTTAAAACCTACAATTCAAGTAATCGCAGAATGTCTTGAATTTTTATATGCATTTGTGGTTAACTAAAAGACGTGCAACGAATTTTAAGTTTGAAAAAGTAAGGCACAAATTTCCCTTCCCGTCATTACCTCACGTTGTCTCCAAAAGGCCTTTAAATCTAAATTTTTGCTACCAAACTAAACTTTACTTTTAACAATCACCGTCTAAAAAGAGTTCTAAATTTAATTTCCAAGCTGTCTGTTACTTTGATCTGATAAAAATCAGCCTTGAGAAACGAGCTTTCAAGTAGCTGAGAAAAGAACTTTTTTTAACGAGTTAAGAACTTAGGATATTCAAATTACTGAGTCTTTAACTACGCTGGAGACGACAGATATTCATAATAAATGTTATATAAAATATCTGAGATCGATGCACCCAGTATGAATGGAAAGGAATAAACCAGTTTACCGAATCAAGTATAGACGTGGCTGTTATATATGCGCCTTCTAAGTAAATAAGGGTAAGGGGACACTGACGCAAGGCAAACAAGCGGAGAATAAATGACACTAGTGTTTACAGGATGTCTCAAAAATATTTGGCAATAATGTTATGGCAGCTGCGGATTTTCTTATGGAAAGCGAATGCGAAAATGGCGCGTATAAATGCAGGCACGTATAAATGATTTGAACAACAGGTGAGTGAGTAAAAAAAGTTAAGTTTAAAGAAAGAAACATTTTAATTATTAATATTCCTCCAAGGAGCGAGCTTTAATATTATTACACAAATTATAACAATGACACCTGGATTAGCGTGCATTCGTAAAAATTTCAAACATATTGCGCACATTTCCATCAACAACTGACAATTTGATCATTAGATCCTAATTAGGTGCATGGGACTTCGAAGATCATGCTCTTAACCCTCTGGCTGCGTAATTCTTTAAAATCACTATTTAGATGCGATGTTTGCAAATAAGTTCAAATATTTTTCAAGGAAATTGAACTGATATTATATAATACACGATAATAATATAGTATAATAAAAATATGGAATCGTGAACATAAACACTCTAAACTGCGAAAAACGCGGGATGCAAGAGAAAATGGACTGATTGCCAAACTGCGGAAATTGCAGGATACGCAGCTGGAGGGTTAATGTGCTTCTAAAAGAAACCAATGTATTTCAAACACGGTGATCATCGTGGCCATAAGACAAGTTCACCCCAATCCATCGAGAGTCGTACATATGATCTAGGTAATTTTTTGTATTTCTGATGAAGTGAGCTGTGATTTCATCATCCTGGGAAAATGCACGAACAGTTGAAGAAACACCAAAAAAGAGGAATTCCGAAAAGAAACCTCGTTACAAAATACCGTACATGTGGATACTTAAGGACTGATCTTACTGAGTTGTTGCGCTCATTACCTACCCAAACGTTATTGAAGAATATTTCCTGATAGCATGTCGACGAAGTCCGAATTCTGCTCCGAAGTCGCATACTGTTCGAAAATCCACTTAGAGATAATTATTACTATTAACTGGCCACAGTGGACTACAATCTAAACAGCGTCCTCTATTATCTCAGCGCACAATTTCCGCACTTATTTTTCATTACAAAATTTTCTTTTTTGGGCCCACACTACTCACACACTATATTTTTGTAAGATAATTAAAAATACGCTGCAGAGATTGGATGTCAGTGAAGCGAGTGAAGGACACAGCACTATTTCACTTTCTTTATTAGGATTAATTTTTTTTATCATATGTTCAAATACTATGTGTTGGTGTTATGTAATTTAGTCTAGTGTAATTGTGTTATAATCAAGATCAGAGTCGTTGTTTCTGTTATATTCAAGTTAGTTATTGCAATTCTATTATGAATCCTTTCACATTTATTTCCTTGGTTATAATAAGCATTTGTGTTGGCTTTTTTTTTCACATAAAATTAAGTCTTTGTTTTCCGAATTATTTTTTATCTGCCTTTTCTAAGGGTTATGCGAATATCAAGTACAGCAAACCATACGAACGTAAATTAATCGCTTGGGTACTTTTGAGTTTACGAAAACATTTAGAAAATTTCATCATAAATTTAGAAAGTGTTTGAAGAATATCCTAACATTATCTTTCGCTTTCCCTTTTCCATATATCTATTTAAGTAACCTTTTAATGAAATAAGACAGAGTTTAATTCTTGTTTAAGTGACGACGTTGAAGAAAAAATTATGATGTCCTTATTTAAGGAGAATTATTGAAGAACAATTTATTTCAAAATTCGCCGAAAAATGTTTAACTGATTTTAAAGAAATAAAACTTTTGTCTGAAGGTAGGCACTTGTTTCATTTTATTCAAACGTATCTGATTTTTTTCAATGTGCGTTAAAACGCTTTATGGTATTACCTTGAACATGCCTTAACATACAAATGAAATAAAAAAATTTATAAATTCAAAACTTATTAATCTGATTATAAGAAGTAACGAGCACCTTGAACCCTAACTAAACAACTTAAATTCATTTTATTTTAAGAAATAAAGGTATGAAGGTTAAATTTTAGTTTCAATTAAATACTTGACACATAGAATGTCTATCCTTGTTGTAGTCCAGTTTGCTTGGCTGATCTTCCTTAAGGCAGCAGTTGATACGACCAAAAATAGTTTGGAAAGTAATATTGTAAGCTCATAGTTTGGTCAATTTTGTCGCAAAAAAAGATAAAGGTTTCATGTTTAAGAAGATATCGCGTCAATAATATTTGACCTAATATTATTTTCTTATATATATTATTTAATTTATAATATTATAAACTCGAAGGAATGTATAAAAACGTGGGTTTCGTGGTTTTTTTCATCTGTAGATTTATTGATTGAAATAATACTAACAATAATTATTTAGATTATTTGAAGCAATTTTCCAATTGAAATCATACGTCCGTTTCAAACGGGTGGGAAACTATTGAGTCTCTTAGAAGAGAGAATACTCTGTATATGGTTTTCTAACATTAGGCTTTTTAGAATGATTTTTAACTTTGGAATTAACTAGTATGATTGTCTATCACATATTGATTAATGTTTTTCATCTTTCTGTCTCAGGTACGCTTCATTCTGGAATCATTAACAGCAGCTGGAGGATTAATATACATCTTAGATGCTGTAAGAGAAGCTCAGTTTCTCGGATACCATACATTCACTCAAAATATGGTAATAACAATATTATAACTATCCTGATTTTCATATTCCTGAATATTATCACGATCTTCACAAATCAGTAAATTTATTTCACATATATGACTTTTCTCTAACGAAAAAGGTTTCTTTTCAAATATATACAAAAAGCAAAGTGACCATTCCGGATCGTCTCAAGGCTGTGGTCATTTGGCGGTAGTATCTCTGCTGTGAAGTTAAAAAAAATCGCGATTTAAAGAGTCTATTTCACCAAAACTTCGCTGTGTATGGAGACTGGGGACTGATTCACGTTAATTCTGCCGACATAAGATAAATGTCCATAAGTTGGTGTGACGTGGAAGCTCTGATACAAAAGACTCGTATAGCTTCGAAAGGAACTGCTAATCTAACTTATCATATTTAAGAGCTCGTCATATGAGCGCCATGTACTAAAATGTTCTGTTTAATGCATGGGAGTGGAATTGACGTAATAGGGGCTAAGTGGCGAGCAAAGGATGGTATCATCGCCATATTTCGCTTTAAAATTCGCATAAATGCATTAATATTTTGTCTCTATGCTGTTTCCTAAGACTGCCAACTCTTGTCCCCCTAGTCATTCCTCCACCGAGAATAAATTCTAACATTTTCATAATGTAGCAACCATTTTTGCTTACAGGCGATTGTAGATTCTCTGGCAAGAAAGATCGCTTACTCGAATTGAGATTTCATATAAGTATGTAATTGGTACGGTAATTGTCTCTGACTTAAATATTTTCAAATTATTTTATTTGAGTGAGGATATCTTAAATCTAGTGATGTTCGTGGCATCAAATTACATTTTAAAATCATTAAAAATGATCTGAATTGTTGAAATAAATTCCAACATTTCTTCCTCAAAATCGGGCATTCATCAGTTCCAAATTTAATACGGTACATATTTAACACAGCTGGGTTGGTTTTAAAATGGTAAATTTCAACTGTCATACGGATATCATGTGTTATTTAATACCATTATAAATTCAACAAAATCCATTTGAAAGCTGATAATAAACTAGAGAATGAGTGAAATTATTATAAGTTATAATATAATATAATTTCTTTATTCAGATATGAGGAGAATAAAGTAATATGAAATTCAATAAAAACAATATAAAATCTAGGTTATATTAAAAGTAATATTGTGTAGTAAAATATAATACTTTTTAATTATACTTAAAGTATATTTTTATTAACTTGATGTTGAATAAAGCAATTTTATCTCTTATTGTGAATTCCAGCATTTATTTCATATAATTAACATATTTAGAGAGAAGTCTTTTTCAAAAGATTTAACAAAAAAAAAAAATAGATTCTGACTATAAGTACCAAATGTGTGCAAAAATATGCAAATATTTCATTGTATCTACAACAGCCATATGAAATAATTATTGGAATCTACTTCAAATAACAGAATTGCTTTATTCTGATAATGTTAAATAAACTAATGCATAAATGTAGGTGAGTTGTTTTCAAAACATTATAAAATGCAACCTGTAGTACATAAAAGTAATAATGCAAGCTATTCTAGATATTTTCATTAATTGGTGATTCGTAGATGACTGTTCCCTCACGGGTACTTTTCATGTGCTCCTGCTGTATAATGATGATAATGGTGCCTTTGAGATTCACCTGTTCTCATCAAGGGGAAGACATAAGTGCGGTTTTTGTCATGCTTACAACGGCTCCTTATTTCTTATTTTTCTGTAGGTAAGTACTGCACGACTTTATACTTCTGGCAGTAAGGAATATTATTTTCTTAGCAGTAGAAAATAACATGCTCTTTAGGTAAATTAATTTAAGAGTATTTTTTCTTGCTTGTATGGAGTAAAGAATTAAATGGTTTTATAATCTGACAGAATGAAAAATTACTTTTAAATCTGAAGAAATTAATAAGTTGTTTCGGTTGACTAATAATAGGAAATGGATAAGAATGTGTACTTCAGTACAGTAGACCAAATCCTTGTATCATAAATAATAGAAAATTTCTATAAAATAAGTATCGGGTGTTTTGATATTTGTTAATCTTTAAAAACTCATGTATCATTTTTTGGGCTCATTAATGATCGGAAATAATAAGAATATATTCTTATCTGCAGCAATATGAAATTTCTATAACTTGTTTCGAAATAAAATAAAACTTCTATAAAATAGATGTCAGGTAATTCGTGTTATTTTCTAAATTGTAGAAATTAATATGCTCATCTGTTGATTTTTTACCAAAATTGCTTAAGGATATGTGCTTATCTATAATATTTAATGCAAAGTTTCTATAATTTTTTATGAAAGAAAATAAAACTTATATAAAATGGTATGATATGTGTAATTGTTAACTTCAGGTGATTAGAATAGGGGTCACCTGATTAAAAAATAAGTGGTCATATGAATTCCAAATTTCTCTGATGAGCATTTCGGAACACAAGGAAAGAAAGAAGCTCCAATACCCAATGAAAAAAAAAAGTGATGGCAAGCTCTTGTTATAAATACACTTCATTCGGTATAAATACACTTGGTATAAATTCACAGTAATTCAATATTGTCGTGATGCGCATTATCAATGAGTTGCATTAATTAAATGTTGTCGAGGGTAAATCTCACTATAAGCTCACAGTTCCATAAATTATTCTAAGACAAAGGCATTATTTTTGCAGGATATTTCTTTACTTTTTTTATCATTCCATTTCCGATATTGTGAAATACATACCGTCGAGATTTAGGACTTCTAAAAAGTGTTCGATATTTCTCATTATTGTGTTCTAAGTTTTTCTTTCATCTATTCTATATTTTTTTCTACTGTGCTCTGAACAGAGTTGGAAAATTCTAACCACATTGTATTTTTTAATATGAATTTATATCTTTGAATGTCTGTAAATTAAGGAAGAGTTTATACGGGAATTGACATTTCACCGGAGAAAGTAGATCGTTTATATATGACAAATTAATAAAAAAAATTCTTCTAATATAATTTTGACATTAATTTTAATTAAAAAGAAGAATCTTTCTTCTAGCGAAGTATGTATCTTTGACATTCACTTTCATCAAAATGGGTAGAAAGAATGTTAGATAAAATCAGTATATAACTGATGATGAAGTTATCTAAAATACTTCATTATATGAATAAAAGAATAAAGTCCAATAAAAATTATATACTTTGATAGACAGATAAAATCTTCTGCTCTTTATTTATTAAGTTTGAATGGTAGAGGTATGAAATTTAATTTTGAAATTTCTCATTACATATCGAAATAGAGTATAATAAACATTGAAATTTCATTGCAGATTTTAACATGATGTTTTTTAGACATTTTATCATTTAAAAGCATATTCTGATATAAGGGAAACATAATCTTTCAAGATTTAGGTTTAAATTTTTTTCTTTTGGAAAATTCCTTTTATAAAAAGAGCGAAGAATATCATTAATTAAATTATGAATTATTTAACAACTCATACATAAATTTTTCATATCAGAAAAATTTTGAATAATATGTAAAATCATTGTAATTTAAATTATATGAATTTTTATTTAAGGAAGTAAAACGAAATAGAATCATATTCCTCTGCAAAATCTTGCATTTGTTCATTATCGAAAGTAATTTACATTTTGATCTCAAAATGCTTTACATACATTTTTTTATTAGCTTCGATATCCGTTTTTTACATATCGATTTTTTATTCGTTAAAAAAATTTCAACAAATGTATTTTATGCATATTTGTGAGAAAAGAACAATATAGTAGCTCATTTAATATTAATTAATAATTTAATGAATTATTAAACAAAAACCATTTAGTAACTTGCTGGTTTACTGACTTTTTTAATTTAACGAATTAAAGAAAAAAAAATTTTTTTTTAAATTCTTAATTATTTTAACATATTCAGATATTAATTTCTAAATCTCTCCTTTTGAAAATAAAGATCTATAGTTTAAAACTGGATAGTTTCATTCAAAGTTTTCGTCTTTTATTAAATTTTGAAAAAAAATTAACTCGTGAGTATGCAATGAATCCTTTTAATTCATTAATTTTTATTGCTCATAACTTTAACCGTATCTTCCATTTGAGGGAAAAAATTGCGACATATCTTAGTAAAATCATTTTCCCAAATAAGTAAATAGTCAATAATAATCTATCATTTAATTCAAATGCTTTGAATTTGGACATCTCTTCTTTATTTAAATATTTTTAAGCCCTTAAATTTTTAACCATTTTCTGCACTATCTAACAAGTAAACAACTCCTGTTTTGGTAAATTATAGTTATTTTAATTCAACTAAGAATCCATAGAGAATTTGAGACATTTAAGGAATGCTCGTCATTTTTGTATTCATTTAAAATGTCAATGAATAAATTCATTTTAGATTGTAATTATGAATACGCATAAATCGAAGCATGTGCTATACTCGGGCATTACATTTAGGGATTAAACTCATGTAATTTATACTATGAAAAAAATTACCTTCCGGTTAATTTTGCTGGTTAAACATTTTTCATATAACTACATAAACAGATTTTATTATTTTAAATCTGTGTATTATATAATGAATATTATTATGATTATAAATATCATTCAAAACCGATATTTCTATTTTTCACAAATCCATGTTTACAAATTGATATCTCACTTATTGTTTTATCAAATATAAAATACCATTTATTATGACACAGTGACTACTGATAAATGATTCCCGGATTTTCCTGTTAAAAAACAACATAAAAATTTTATAGCGATTTTTTTATCTACGAATTGGATTTTCAGTTCATCAATAAATAAGAACATTTGTTTTCACTTGAAGAAACGTATCTGAAAAAGAACATTCCTCAGACAAGTACTTTACTTTTTTTTTTTTTTTCCTTTCCTTTCAGAGATTTATTTTGATGGGATCTGGGCGGCAATCGGCTCAATGTAGGTCATTTTAAGCGAGTGGGGAAAAAATAATGGCACTCGCAGGCCAAGCCAAGTGAGATTTGACCTTAGGAGGAAAACCTGTTTGAGCAACGAAAAAAAATGATCACTTTCGAAGATGTACTCTTTTCATTGAAGGAAGTTGACATTGTTTGGAAAGACAGATTTATATTGTTCTGATTAATTTTTGACATTGGAACGTTCTTTGTCTCAAAAGAACAGGTTTTGTTCTCAAAATATGAGACCCTCTAATTTTTTTACGAGTTCCGTGTTACAAAACATTGCATCCGTCGTAGTGTTGGCCTAAATCTATTGAAATACCTTGTACATGGTATACATTAATGCAATTAATGAATTATTTTTAGGTATTCTCTTTGTTTTTGTGTGAGATAATGTGTTTTATGTTAGATTTTGTGCTAGAAATTCAAAGAAATAAAGGAATGTTGAATAATAGATTTAAAAATATTTCCTCAATTTTCTTATAAAGGTTTAATTAAAAATAAATTTTACAAAACCAATTTAAAATGTGTTAGTGTATTAAAAATATTTTTTGAGATTTTTACTATTGAATTTCTTTTATTCTTTAATTTATAATTTTATTATAAATATTATGGAATATTGAAATCAATTTGTTTCAAATTCCATTTTTCCTAAATTATCTCCTAAAAATTATTTTGCAGTTAAAAAAATTTATTTGATTATGTTGATTTAATTTTGATTTGATTATATTTTAATATAAGAAGTAAAAATTCCTAAATAAGTCCACCATTTTCTATATAATATGACTCAACAGACATTTTAAATTATAATAAATAATGAAAAGATGCAGAAAATAAGCAATATGCTGTATACTAAACAAAACATTTTCTTTGAATTATCTCATAAGTGTTTAATAATAAAAATTGTTTGAGTACCGAGTTGGATAATCAAAGAAAAAGCTAGTATATCCTGAACATATCCGCCACTCTCCAGATATTTTTTAACAAAAAATTTAAATAACGATAAATGATGGGAAAAGAGATCGTAGAAAAGTAATATGTTAATTTTTTGACATCCCTTTTCTTAAATTTCAATTTCTCCTAAATGTTAGACTTCAGAAAATAATCAAAATATATTGAAGGCGTAATTTCAATATATCTGTCTGTTACTAAACATTTTGATTTCACAATCATACTAAATAACAGCAAATAAAAAACAAGACAATAAAGAAGGAATTTTTACAAAAAGAAGAAAAAATGTGGTAATACTAAGAAGTAGTATAGATAATTTACTTACTATGTAAATTATTTACTCTTCATAAATGCTGCTTTTATAATAATCTTTTTCAAAAATGTTATTTCGATGTATTCGAGGCCGCCGTTGACTGGTTTAAAATGGCAATATTCAAAGCTTCATAACTCAACCAGTTGTAGCCATAGACGTGTGAAACCTTTTTTTGGTTCAAAATGTTACTATGGCAAGAATATTTCACTAAATGTCTGATAGGGCCGAAGGATTGTAGAAAAATTTCGACTTCATAACTTTTTCAGTAGTTTAATTAATGCCTCTAAAATCATAAATCTTTTCGTCATTTAAAACATTTTATCTGATTGGAAGTATATATATGCCTTTAACAGTTTGGAAATTCACTATTCGATTACAATCAGAATGAATTGAATCTGAAAGGAACATGACATTAAATATTAACAAAACAAAATTACAAACAAAACAAAATTACAACAAAACAAGCAATTATTTTAACAAAGCTGTAAAAATTACCAATATTGCTAAGCGTCGAATCTTCGAAGGCGAAATCTTTTTAATACTTTCTTTAGTAATCAAATTACATTTTACAAAGCCAGAATTAACAGTTCACGTAAGCAGTATTTCACCATTTTTACAAAGATCTCCTTTTTATTCATAATTTTCATAACTTTTATTACATATCAGAATTTAGATTCGGGGGAAGAGAAAATAAGCAAGAAGTTGTGAGAAGGAGATATTTGAGAAA
>JAPMOR010060787.1:60916-99429 GCA_026543865.1 Argiope aurantia | reverse complement strand
TATATATATATATATAGCTAATTTATAAACTGCTTAGACATACATATAGTTTCAATTAGAAAAATTCTTTAAATGACAAAAAGAGTTATTTTTTATGTTGTTTGTCTCACTAAAATTTCGAATTCTGAAAAAGTTACAAATTCTAACTTGTTATTCGATCCTCTGGTCCTATCAGTTATATTTAGTTCAAAAAAGTTATACACTCTTAAACATACGGTAAAAATATTATTTTTATTTTATGACTAAAATTAATCGAGTGACAGAAGTTTAATCTAAATACAAGTGGTATGCAAATTTATTTTAAGAAATAATTTGAAAAAGTGATACAACGGTGTATAATTTTAATTTTCAAATTATCCCCGAAATTTCGAATCTATCTGTAAAATTTGTCAAAAATAATGATTATCAACATTTCATAAGTCAATTCATTTCAATCGCAAAAGTTTTTTTAAAATGCTAGATAGTTGTACAAAAAGTTAGTTTTTGTAGAATTATTTTTATGAGAGCTATTTTTATTGATTGAAACAACATAAAATATAATTCACCCTGTCATTTAAAGCCTTTTTCCAACAGAACTATATCTCTAACGGTTTAGAAATTAGCAATATGGCCACGATAAGATATACATCGGCAAAGTTCACTACAAAAATATCATTTTTATTACTTAGCTGTCACAATGTAAAAAAACTCAAAATTAAGTGATCAAATGTTTGAATAAAAATAAAAAACTCAATGAGATTTTTAACATTCTTTTATTTTTTACAAGAGTGACAATACCTGGATTACAGTAATACAGTTTCAGCTTCAAGTCATTTTTTACATTTAGATTATTTCTGTATTTACGTTTTTTTTTAATTGAAGTTGAAAGTACGTACATACAGAAGTAAAATTGTGAGAGAACTCCCATCAAATATTTCAGTGTAAATTTGTCAATTTCTGAATAGTGTTATCGAATGTTTATCTAGATCAAGACCAACGATGTTCTAAAAAACGATTTTAGAATCAATTGGAACTAGTCAATAGGTATTCTTCAAAAAGATTATGAATCATTGGTTTTCATCTTCAATTTTCGTAAAGTTGCAGTTAAATTTCAGAAAGTCGTTCCGTGGCCCATAAACCTATTAGTTGATAACCTGAACCTATTAGTGGCTGAAACCCATTAGTTGAATGTCAATCACTGCAAAGGCATTTAATTAGGGAGAATGATTGTTGCAGTATATTTTTTCATATAGTGAATGTAACTAATGTCTAATTTTTCATTGTCCTTGGTTATATAAAAATAAATCGCACATCATATTTACATAATCTTTTAAATTGATTAAGTATGTTATTTTCCAGGGTTTAAAATTTACTTTGAAATGTAATTTTTTAGGGGTTATATTGGTTACCAGTTTGTTCATAGAAACAAATATACACTTTTAAAACCATTTTCAGCAACTTGGAATAAACCATAATAATTCTTTTAATTGCTCTACTATTTCTTAGTATTCCTATGTTTTTGAAAGAATGTCATAATTTGTTTCAGAGGCTTCAGGTTAGTCGGTCCCTTCGTCGTTATGATCTACAAAATGATTCTTACTGATCTACTGTGTTTCGTCACTATCTACATAGTGTTTGTTCTTGGTTTTGCCCAAGGTAAGTACTATTTTCCTACTCTGTTTTTCAAAAAACTTCTTTTATATCATCTCAAAAACAAAGCAAAACAATTTTTTAGTATACAAAATTGTCAATAGAACAAAAAAAAAAAAAACTTCGAAGGAAATTTTGAAAGAAAATTGATATGTTATACGCGGGCACAAGCACAAGATTGTTTGTAAAAACTGATATCTATGAACGCATCGAAAAATGGGAACCTTTAATCAGCTGTTCAAGGCATTTTTCTAAGTTATCAGTTTCTACAAGACAAATTATTATTTCCCCCCTATTTTCTGAACTGCTCTGAGTTACATAATAGTTGTTAAAGATAATTGGATGTTATTCCCTGTAGCTGATCGTCTAAGTTACAAAATTTTGTAATAAAGATGGTAATTCAAGATTGATTAAATTATCAACAAATCTTCACATATTATATACATTGATTAACACTTTGACAAAAGAGATTGAATTAATAATTAGAATTTTAATTAACTATCGATTTTTATCTGTTTTATTTACTTTTATATTTATTTGGTAGTTTATTTCACAAAGTTCAAAGGTTGTCACGAGTGATCTGAAGAAACAATTCTAAAAATTTTTGAAATATTTCGAACTTTCGAATATTTTGTAAGAGAAACAAAAGAATCAAAGTCCTTACTTTGAATCGCATTATATTTTTGAAGGTTTCTTTTTCCGTAGCTTGTTAGGATAATGGTTTAACTTATTTTTTGGAGGATTTTTATGACTCAACGACGGCTTTTGGCCAGGCTGCGACAAACTTGTTAGGATAAAAATGATTCTCCATTCTGTAAGAGACAATAATTTTTTAGCATTGGAGATTAAGTAGGCTGTACTCCTTGAAATTCAGTCCGGAGTTTGCAACAGGAGAGCGAAAGGAAACCTAAAAAAATCTGTAAATGAATAAATAAAATAAAAATTATGAAAAAGGAAATAATCAATCATTTGATAAAGTAGAATAAATAAATAAGTATTTTACAATTGCGTTATCCATTTTTTCCCTTCGGGTGAATATTCCATGTAGGTCATATTAGAATGGTCCTATCCTTTATACAGTGAAATTAGGAAAGAAGAGTTTTTAAGAAGTTAATTTTTTAAAGAATAAAATATCTTTTTTTAAATGTTAATTGTTATACCCGGTGTTGATCTGCATTAAAATCATTTGTATGTCTAACACTTTCAACGTAAATTAGTTTTGTATAAAATATTATATTAAATATACAAAATAATTTTATCTTCTGAAACGTTTCTTGATAAAAATTAGAGCATCAATTGATCCAGGGAATTTTTTTAAACCGTCAATAACCAACTTTCTCTTAAGTTATTTACTATTTGTTATGCAAATTTTGTTCACAAATGCTGAAATAGAAGAAGGGTTTTAAAGAAAATTATGATCCAAGTAATTAGACAGATAAGTTTTTATTGATAAAAAGCAAGAAAAATAAATCAAATCAATAATCGTTTTTTGAAAAAAATACTAATCGTTTGCTTTTAAAATTTTATTTCGAATCTTGCTAATATCTATTCATAAAGTATGCTTGTTCTTCAACAATAAAAAAAATACTTCATTTCCTCGTGAAAGCTTT
This sequence comes from Argiope aurantia, assembly GCA_026543865.1. Taxonomy (NCBI): domain Eukaryota; kingdom Metazoa; phylum Arthropoda; class Arachnida; order Araneae; family Araneidae; genus Argiope; species Argiope aurantia. Next base: position 96,190 of record JAPMOR010060787.1, on the reverse strand, counting down.
ACTTTCTTTGACTCCATTTGAATTTGAGCGATTGACTTAATTTTACTTGCAACTTCGCTTAAACATTACTTTAAAGCAAGTTTCAAAAAACTAATATTAAAATAAACGATAATTTTTTTAAATGTAAAATAGAAAAAAGATAAATTTTGAGTTAATTTCTAATTAATTGAAAATGTTATTGCTTTTCCAGCTTTGAAAATGTTACAGTGTTCTTTCTCTTGTCGTATTTAATAAAATGCATAAAATTTGACTGAATTTAGTCTGTTGTTCAAGAAGAGTTGTGGACATACATATATGGCACTATGACTTATTTTTATTAAGATGAGTAAATCTTCTTTTTAATATGATTTATAATTTATTCATTTTAGACAATACGGATAATTTAATATAAATTCAGGACAGTTCCAAGAAACTTTTTTTTTCATCCGAAACAAACGGTAAAAATTTGGGACTGTCCCGCCTGATTTTAAAATATCTTGTCACTAAATCAAAAATTGAATTTAATATTTCAAACGTTCAAAAATGAACAAAATTAACATTTAAACTCAGGTGGAGGTGTTTTATTTATTTTGTATATCATTATTTCTGTTATCAAATAATTTGAAATATACGCGTATTTGATTTTCCCTTCTTAAATAACACAAACACTCAAGTAATTAAACTATAGCTTCACAAAATGAATGAAACACATCTACGTGTTCTTTCGAAGAAAATCTTACATTTTAATTGAAATATTACCGTGAGTGTTTATTCTCTTCTTTCGCGTCATTGCGTGTGAAGCATCACATAACCACAGTATTCTCTCCGCTTTAACTCACGAAAGAATCCAAGGTGTTAAACAATAGTTAACGCAAAAAAAAAAAAAAAAAAAAAAAAAAAAAACAACTTTACGGTTATGAAGGATTTGCGAATTGTCTGATGCATACGTGCATTGTCTCACATGATGTTCTGTCCTATTTCTTCATCCCTCCATTTCTATATTCTGATAAATGTTAAGCCTGAATGAAAACATTCTCCCGACCTCTTTACCTTTTTTAGAAATACGATTTGCGCTGAGTTTCGAGACAATAGTATTCTCAGTGTGTTTCTTCTTATACTTCACGCATGTATTTGCAAGCTGTAACGAAACAAAATAAAGCAACTATAAATCAATAATTACAGGTTTATAAATATAATTGAATAAAATATCGAAGTGCTCTGAAAATGTTACAACTACGGGATGACAACGATTAAATATAAAATTATAATAATTTTGAAAGGATAATAAAATTAAGGAAAGGAACAAATCATATGTGAAAATTCCAGTTATTTTAAATCTATAAACGGTTTCAAAGAAGAAAAATTAAGCAAGGTGTAACGTATATTGCACTAAAAAATGACTTTATAAGGATTAAAATTTTATACATATAATACATTCAAATTTTATAAAATAAAACACTGGTCCATATATAAAGCTGCATTGCCCTGTTTCTGTAAACAATTCTTATATTAATGTATGCATTGCTATTATTTATTAATTAATATCTCTGTTTCGTCTTATTTCTCTGTCTAGATACGGTTCTAGGAAGATTATTGCGAGCCTATTTCGAAACTTCGAAAAAACACTAAATATACTACTTTGTTTTGACATTATGTTTGTATTATTATACTATTATCAGGAATGAATATGACTGTATTTGAAAAATTCCAAAAACTACCTTGGAGTAAAAATTTTATAAATTTTCAAATAATTCGAAATAAAAAGGTGATAACTTGCATACATCTATGCTCATATATTTTCAAACAATTTCATAAATGCAATAAAAATATAAATTTTTCATTTTATTAAAAATTAGCACAATCTAACATGTTTTTGAAATGCATGTTATTTTGAAATGTATGTAATAGGAATATGAAAATCAGGATAGATATAATATTGTTTATTACCATATTTCGAGCCAATGTGTGGTATCCGAGAAACTGGGTTTTTTATAAAGTCCAACAACTTTATCAATCATCCAGCTTCTAGAATAAAGCGTACCTGAGATAAAAGAAATAAAATATAATTAGTAAGCATTTGAGAAATATGATTGTAAATTTCAAAATTAAGAAATATTCTAAAAAGTATAACGCAAATAATTTTAGAAAATTAATATATACTCGTTTCACGGCCCAGTTGCTAACTTCTAAACTGTTAAGAAAGGCACATTCTTCAGGTTAAAAAAATACTCTAACTGATGTAAGAAAAACTCTAATTGAATCTGAGTATCATCTTGAAGAAGACCCATTATTCAATACGCGTACAACCACGCGGTATCCGTTGATTTGTAAAAATAATGCAGTTCGAAGCCTCATAACTTGGTCTGCTTTAGTCATAAATTAATTAAACTTTTTTTGAGATTTCTATCGTATCAAGAATATTCTATTAAGCATTATTCATATAATCGTGGGTGTGTACACAAATGTAGACTTTTTTAAATATATTTATTGACTTTAGGTTTTCAGAAAATGTATTTATTAATTAAAACAGCATAAAATATAATTCTTTGTATCATTTCAAAACATTTTTCTAGCTAAAAGCATAAGAGGATAAGCCTATCTCTAAAGGTTTGGTTATAAATATGTATTTGCAACAAAACTGGAAAAGTGAATTTGGTAATGGATATGAAAAATTCGGATTTGAGAAAAACGTTTGGTATTCTCTATATATTCGAGCATAAATAAACTACATTATATTTAGGATACGTTCCGTATTATTACGGATATTTGCAAAAGAACTCTATATTCTGACGATTTATATAGAAATATTAAGTTCTCTAAATATCCACGAGTTCTCTCCTCGTACGAATCTGCTATAATAATAGTAGAAAACCATAAGAAATTCTGTGGAAATTCTTCTTTATCGAGAAATCATTCTTATGTGTCTCTAGCGTTGTAATTAAAGGAGTTGCTATAATGAAATTCCAGGTAAAAGTCATTTTCATACATATTCGAGCATAAATAGTTATATATGACAATAAAAAAGCTGAACTGACACGGTAAGAGTATTTGGCAATGCCTTCACTTTCAATAAAATTGCACATTTGACATTTTGAGGTACTCTCTGTAATAGAGCAAACCGGCAGCAAAACAGCTCTGTAGTGATGATAGTACTTATGTACGAAGAAGATTAAAACTAGAATTAACGGTCCATTTCTTCTGTTGACAAAGCATTACTGTCAGAAAGACTATCGACAAAGAAGCAATATTTATGAATATCCTACGCAAACATTTTTACAAGTTAATAAAACCTATAATCGTAGCACTACAAGAAGCGCTCTACAGGGGTCTCCTTAATAACCTCTAAACTTCCTCGAATTAGGGAAATAAAGAACTTTAATGTCTTCTGCCATTTATTTCCTATCCACCTCTCCATTTATTTCTGTCATTTCCCCTATCACGAGACAAAAAATGCTGACATTAAAGTATTCATAGAAATCAAGAAGAATCACAATGAAAACATAATGTATTACTCGTTGTTTATCACAAATTAGAGCTTTCTGAATTAATTCCTTAAATTTAGTTTAATTTTAATTTAACCATACACTGCTGGACAACTACTAAGGACGGATCACAAACGGCTATATAGCGTATAAAAAAGTAAGATTGGATGCAAAGTTAAATAAAATAATGCCAGAACGGTAGCATATTGCATTAGGAATTGTTGTGCTTTGAAGTCCAGAAGGGTTGGAAAAGTGTTCAAGGAACAAAATGGTCAATTTGAGTTGAATATGTAAAAGTGAAAAAAGTTCAATTTCTCTCTGCATGTATTCTGGCGGAAGACATAAAGAAGGGATACCGTTAACATGAAGGGTAATACAAGACTCCACAAGTCGTGGTATGCTTTTCACAATATTATCCAGCAACTGTCGTAGCAATTTATCCTACTCCGTGTCAGTGCACGCATGAGAGTGTCTTTATTTATTAGAGGGCATTGGAGACCAGTAAGATTCCTACCAAAGCATCCCACACATTTTCAATAAAATTCAGATCTGGAAAACGTGCTGGCTATTCGAAGCATTGAATATCCTCCCTCTCTAAACACTCCTGGAAAGTGACTGTTCAATGATATTTTATGTTGTCGTCCATGAAAAAAAATTTATCACCGACACCACCACGGAACATGTAAACATGAGGTAGCAAACATTATTAATGTATCATTCGTCAGTCATCATCCTAGTTGGAAGCACATAGAGAGACATACAGGCATTGACCATGATGACAGCCCATACCATGACACTGCATATAGGATATCGGTACCTTTTCTATTGTTTTCCGGAATATATGCAGTACCACTCTCATGCTGGATCAGTTGTTTTTCACAATCAGTCGAGAGATTGAACCTGCTTTCATCTGAAAAGACTATGCAAATCCAGTTTTCTTCTCTCCAATTGCGATACTGACGCCACCACTGTAAACGGGAAGTACGGTGACGTCTGGATAATGGGTGCATATAAAAGGACGACGGACGTTTTTGCTGCAGATTTTAGCGACAGTTTTTCGGGAGATCCAATTGCCAGTAGTAACAAGAAATTTATTAGTTATCTGACCTGACTATCTGTGCCTACACCTATTCGTTTTTGTCGATAGCATTATTTACATATCTTCTGCAGGAGTAGTATTGTAAACCCAACCTTCCCCTTGATGTTTGCTACACATTCCATTTGTTTTAATAATTTTTGAAGCTTTGAAGCAATACTGAGCCACATCGAACTCCCTGGCAACATCTGCTATTTTTCGCCTTTCTTCACTCTTGTCAATAATCAAACATAAAATTATTTAAATGATGTCAGAAAGACATACTGAAATTTGCTCGTTCGTCAATTGATTCCTAGCCCTTAAACTTTGCAATTGAATAACAGCCGTCGTTAGGATCAATTCCCTTATATCTCTTATCAGTGCCATCCCGTGATTAACAAGTTCAGCAATCCAAAATGTGCATACGCACTACACGTTTTACTTTAACCCACATTTGCCTGCCTTCATGTGGTTGCTATCATTGTTATTGCCATCCGTTCTAAACAATTGTCCATCAGTGTAATTTTGTCCCGTTTTGAAGCCGCATTAGAACAGTGACGAATTTTGGAATTTTGAGGCTCTTGGCAGTGCACATTAAAACCCTCTTCTTTTAAGAAGCTGGTCAATTTAATTTCATATTTCGACACACTTTAAAAATATTAATGATTTATTTTAGATTAATCATTTTTGTTTTACAGATTTTGGGAAAAAATTTTTTCTTTATCTATTACGGCTCCAGACTGCATCTATGTTAATGCATAACATTATTAAAGCAGAAGTTCTCTGTTTATAAATATTCAATAACTAAGGGTACGTAATGAAACATATAAGAATCTGATCAATTATACTTGATAAAGTTTTAATATTATCCTAATATTTTATCATTCATAGAATATATATATATATATATATTACAAAATTATTTATTTGGTAACTAGAAAAATAAAGTTTTTTAATCTATTAGCTTGCCGCCCCTCTTAACCTAACCTCTTTAGACGTCTGCCTGTTTGAAAATCCGCCCTTGACACTAAGGCATTTATAGAGATGAGCCCCCTAATTTTGAACTATGGTTAGATGACTTCCCCAAGTATAAAAATAGTCGTAAGAAATTTTAGATATTAACAGCAAAATGTTGGGTGCTTATTCCCTATATAGATATTTTGATTTGGTAAATTTATCTTTATATCTAAAGTATGTAAATTGTAATGGCGCAAACTCTTAAATTCAGAGACTCAGTTTTTGACAATAAGCTTAATGCTTGAATCAACTCATACAGGCACAATTATGGTTTTATTAGTACTGAACGGTTTTAATGAAAAGGTGCAAGAATAACCCAATATATCATTTAATTAATTTAAAAATATGCATTTGCATTAAGTTTTGAAATATAACAATAAATGAAAGAGTAAAATGTACAGACTATTTTCCATCTTTTCCAATGAAATTCTCTTTACAAGAGATATATTAACATTTTTTCCGCCTGAAATGTAAAAGGTAATTTAGTTAGTTTAGTTTAATCCGATTAGTTTAGTTAGTAAAACCCCCTACCGATCATATTAGCTTAGTTATATTAAAATCTCATTCATTACTGTCCCTTCCTCTACACGAAGGCTGATTTGGAATGAACTTAGTAATATTGAACTCTGGTTATATGATGAGAATGAGATATTTGAACTGGCAGCCAAATCTAAAAACATCCATTCCATTGATGGAAGGACGTTTGACCCTCAAGACTTTTAACATACAACAACCTCCCGTTATTATATTTGGAAGATTTCTCGTAGATTCGGGTTTCGAATTCATGAACTAATTTATTAAGGAATTTCAGGATTGGCTTTTAAGAGAAACATAACGGAAATTTAAAGTTTCCTCCATTACTTCAGAAAAATTAAGTCAAGAGTTTTCCAGCCAAAATGTTACCTCTTCAAAAAGAAAAAAAGTATTTTTTAGACCTCTTTCTAAAATATATTTATTATTCAAAAAGATTACCTTTAGTTTAAATATACAAACTTGAAAGTATTTTAACGCATTAAAAATATTGTGATACCGAGAGTTTAGTTAACCTTCTGAAGAGTCCTTTAAAAAATAATTACTGTACTAAAATTAGAAGAAAAAATGGATTTGACGGTTACTCCGAAGGTCTCGTCATGATATCCGTCCTCACACTGAAATATTTACAGTGTTTTACTTTAAGAGACATTTCGCTACAAACTTTAAGTGCAAGGAAGCTTCCGGCCAATAAAAACACTTCAGGGAAATTATGTGTCTGCTTTTAAACGCATTTCAATGGCGTGAGTTCGTGCGACGTCACTATGTCGTTATCTACGTAAATGCGAGAATCATCCTACATCTAAATGGACGTTGTCAGGTGGTTCTCCTCCTCCAATATACATAATGGATTCCAAAATAAAATCAGCGCTGCATTTCCCGTCCATTTTATTCATTTGAATCGATTCTTTTGAAAAATATCCAATTCTAATTTTCATATGGCATCTAATTTTTTTGCATTAAGATATTTTTTTATATATAATGCTTTATTTTTGGTAATGAGATGTGACACAAATATAAAGATACTTAAATTTTAATATTTTGAAATTCTCTGGAATGACAATAACTATGAAAAGATAAGACCTAGAATGATAGTACTTATGAAATATTAATTAAACATCAGATAATGGTATGCGATTCGCTTTAAACATGAACTTGTCTACTTTCATTCCTTATTCGTTTAAATGTCAAGAATTAAGGATCAGCAATCTTTACAATTATTTGAAAATAATTTAAATTCGTGAAAAATTTCTCTTTGTTCGTTTTGATCGTTTACTTTTTTTCTTCTGTTAGTAAACGACTTTAGTTTAAGTCTCAATCCATTATTTTATAATATAAATGTACTAATTGTAAAAATTTTCCTTCTGGCTGTACAAATGCAGTACCAATAGTTTTTTTTCCCTTTGCATACTGAATAGTACAAATTCTGTATCAGTAGCTTGTTTACTTTTTCGTACCGGTTAGAACAAATATTGTACCAGAAGCCTATTTTCCCCTACATATGGACTAGTACTTGCTGAAATATTAGCCTGTTTTTTCCTACCTATGGACGTTTAAAAGTACATCCAATATTTCTGCAATTAAAAAACAATGCTACAAATTCTGTGTCATCAATCCATTAAGATTTAATATTACATTTCATGCCAAACATGACAGCGCATGTTATCTTGCATCTAGAGGCACTTTGTCTTACGTTGTACGTTCTTCCTCCACCTGCAATGTGAGCAGTGCAATTTAAAATTAAATTTGTACAGTACATTTAATATTATCATGTGAACATTGATTTATTCTTGTGATTTACTGAAATGAAAGTTATTTCTAATGATGCAGCACGAACTTATTTCAACTTAGGAGTTTTATGTTTGAGGTTATTCTTCTAGTATATCAAGCATTTCTGGTCGTTGATCTGAATGATAAATTATTTCAAGTGTAGAGTGCTGTGTGACATAGGAACTTAGCAGGGGATACAGTTATGTCAATGTGACAGATATTTCCCCATTGTGGCACAATGGATATTTTTTGTGAAATAAATTACGCATCAAACAAACACCTCTTTTGTCTCCTGCTTCCCTAACCGATCCAAGTGCGTGGGATTATTTTGATCTTGGGTAATAGACTGTATCTCCCAGTTTAAGCTACTTAAGAGCCAAGCTGGCTGCTGTTTCTGAGAGGATTTTCTTTGTATTTTTGGCAGTCTTTTTAAGTAGCAAGGTCTTTTTCTCTTTTTTTCCACACTTCCTCATCCTAATTTGTTTATAAAAACATTCAGTAAATATTATTAACATTTAAAAAACTCTTACTTAAAGAGTATAGTTGTCAGCTCGTGTTTTTTTTTAATGATTTTAAATAGCGCATTAGAGTTTTATTTGGCGCTATGAAAAGCTAAACTAAATTTTTAGCTTCATTTTAAATCCCAAGAATTTTTCTTCGACATTTTATTCATTTATTTTTGCTTAAGAAATAACATGCAAAAAAGTATTTGCTTGCAAATGAAATTACGATGAAAAATTCATAATATAAATTATTTTTCCTATTAGGGCATCTATCAGATACCAAAATAGCTGGATTGAATTTCAGCTTTCTTTTGAGTTTGCATTATATTGAATGAACGTTTCATTAATACTTCTTTGAATTCATATGCAAAAAAAAAAAATCTTAATTTATATAAATAAAATTAAGATGAAACAAGCATAAAAAGCATTAAATAAATCATTTTTCGTGTTAGAGCTTTTGTTTGTTATTAGCATTGTTGAATCAAATTCTTAGCAGTCTTTAAAGTTGCAAGGGCATTTTCTTCAAATTTTAAACCAATTTTCCTATTTTCTACACTTTTATAATTGTTGTACATAATTTTTAAATAAGTTTAAATAATCTGTTAGGAATTCGCTTTATATTCAATAGCCTAAATGTCATTTGTATATATGGAAGAAACTTGGGTTTCATAATATATACTTTCTCATGCTTGAATTTTAATAAATTGAATTGAATTTCATTAAAATAAATGGGAGAAATGAATTATTTAGTAAGGAATTCAGCATAATTTTTTATTAATACTTTTTCTAGAATATTTAAATTATACTTTAATTTTAGGAAATAGAAGACATTTGAACTTCCTAAAGATTATTGTATTTTATGATAAATACTGCGCTTGAATTATAATAGAATTTTTGATTAAATTAAACTACTTGGTAAAAATTTAGGAATAAAATAAATTATTTAATGAAGAATATTGCAAACAATTAAAGAATATTTTAAAAGCTCAAGAAAGAATATCTATAAAGATATTTACTTTACTCCTATATAAAGATATTTCTTTTTTGAGCTTTTAATATATTCTTTAACTTTAAAAACAATTATAAATTCTTAAGGTGGAAGGCATTAGACTGGAATTTATAAATTTTTTCTATATATAAAATAGATACTTTAAACGATTACGAATTTTGGAATTTAATCATGGAACTATGTACTTAATTGAAACGAACTATATTAGTTCATAATTGAAATCATTCATCTAGAAAATCTTGGCAGTAATTTTTGATTAATTTTTTCTACTGATTAGAAAAAGTTTTAAATTACAATTTTCCTTTCACATTCATTATTACAAAATACATATTTGAGGACAAAATTGAAACTCAAATTTGCATCAAATCAATATTTTTTTGCAACTTTGGGGGTTTATTGCAATATTTTAAAACACTATTTTTGACTCAGCACAAATATTTAAACCTTTATTTTAAATGTTTAAATCCTAAATAAAAAAAATGCCGTGGAATGCAATGTCAACAGCAAAATTTCGAGTATCATAACTCGAGTTTATAAATGAGCCTTACTATATTACTTGCCAATTTAACTCTTCCTTTTTGAATACATTTTGAAATTCTTATTTTAAGAACAAATTTTCACTATTTTTCGTAAAACTTCTAGCATTCCAAGAATTTAATATCATCAGTCTTGAAATAAAAGCAAAAGATAGTTTACTTTTATTTTTTAAATCTATCGGCAGTCGTCAATGTACGTGGTGTCATACAAGGTCGACAATTCAATTATTTATCATGATCAAATGAAAATAAATTGAATAAAGAATTTTTTTTAAATTTTCATGCATCAAATAATTGTATCATTCCTTTTTTCTTATAATAATATTATTGCGCTTCCAAATTGCTTACCAATTGCTATTCCAAATGCGCACATCTTTTGCTATGTTTGCAATTTGCATTATTTGCGCAGAAAATTTACTAACAAGGAGAAAAACAGTAGGCGACTTGCTTCTGTTTCGCAATATTTTTGTTTACATCGAATATATAAAATCCTTATTTCACATTTTGTTTGCGTTCCCTTCGAATTTAAGTTTGTATTATCATTTCATCACTCTGATCAGCATTTAACATCTTATCAATTTACAAAGTCAGCAGGGTTAAAAGTGACTTCGATATTATAGTATGCAAAAATATCATCATATATGCCTTAACTCCTTTAAACATGAGGATGGTATCAAAGTGTTAATGCATGGTGTTACAGTGTTTAAACCAGTCAGTTTATTTTTAAGATTTTAACAATATATTTTTATAGCTTAAAAATATACTTCTTCCATTAACTGGTGTGAAAACTGTACCTGCGTGCATTAAGTAATTGATGTAAATAGTTCAGGAAGTAAATCACCATATTTGTAACAGAGCAAGAGTCTTAACTTATACCTAACATACATTCACAATCAGTTTATTGTTATTAATGTATTATTTTATTTACATTTTAAACTGAGTCTTCTTGAACTGTTGCCTCGCAAGATCTAATTTTCATACGACAAAGTCTTGCAACGAATTCAAAAGATGAAAGTGATAAATAGGAAAAAGTAATATTAATTAATGATAGATGAAGTGCAATTAAATTTAAGTTAGGTAATTCGCAAATTTTAAGTAATATTTTTATTTTTCTGACATTTTTTTGTCCATGAATATAAAAAAAATTTGAAAGATGCCGATATAGAAATTTTCGAGACCGATATAGAAAATTTCGAGAATTTAGGATCGCTAGTCAAATAAATGACAAGAAAAAAAAGTTACCTAAGAATAATTTTCGAATTCTCAGCTAAACAATGCTATTTAATCACACATTGTCAGTTTCATAGCGCGTAGCTTGTCAGTTTTTATATAGCGCGTAGGTCGTTGACATAAACCGGCAAGTATCCATTGCTTAATCTTGGCAAAGCGCTTTAGAAGTCTGATACTGACAGCTGATTTTTTTTTTTTTCGTGTGTGTAGAACCCTCAAGCTTCCTCTCCCTCTCCCTCTCTAAGGGTCAAACGCAGCTGTAAGCTGTATTTTCAACGCTTCATTCTTTCACTCCACGCGATCATTGCTTTGGCGGATGTGAAACTTGTTCTTTCATCATCGCCTAGTCCATTGCAGGTCACTGTGAGAAGTAAATTCAATTAGTAATATTCTATTAATCGAATTACTCAACTTGGAATTTCTATGATACATTACGATGGCTTATTCATTTCCATTTCAATAAGGCATGATAGGCAGCTTGCATTACAATTTTTTTTGTTGCTGTCTTTTTTTTTATTATTTTTTTTTATTTTCCTTGCTAAATGATCACGATGTTTAAGTTATTTCTCAAGGAATGAGGTTACGATCAGATCATAAAGACAAAAGCTTTCCTATCTAGCGCAAAACAGCATTTTAGAAATGGTTTATGGAGACAAAGCGGTTTTTATTAATTTCAATATAGATTTTCTTTTTGTAAATGTTGACGTGAAATGTTTGGGAATCTTTCGATGATATTCTTTACACAGTCAGAAAATCTTTTTTGTGCCTTATTTTGCTGTTTTTTAAAAAGAATTATTAGAAATTTTTGTATCAGAAATAAATTGCAAAACAGTAGATTTATGCATGAATCTAGATTTAATTCAAAGGCATTAATCAAGTTTCCGTCCTTTAATTTCTAGTTCATTGGAATATTCTTTAATTTTAATAGAAATCATATGCATTATTTGTAGTCTGTTAAAAATATATATAAATTTATTTATTAATATGTTTTTTTAATTATGTTACAATAGTGGGAAAAAATGCGACATTGTCTTCTTGTTGAAAAAGAAAGCAAACTTAAAAAAACATTATATGTATAGACAATGCTTTTCGGAAGTAAAAGTAACCAAACTAGCAAATGAAAGATTTATCTGTATAATAGTTACAAAGATTTTAAAGTTTTCAACTTGTCTATCTATAATTTTTTAAATATTTTCTAATACATGCATCAAACTACTGGAATTTTAAAATAATATTTTAGTTACAATGTGTATATATATATATATATATATATATATATATAAATATATATATAAAAACGGAAAAATTTTAGCACAAAGATTTAGTTTTTAATATTTTCATATAAAAACAATTATAAAAATCGAAAATTGCACTTAACTTGATTTTATCGTTAATATTTACATTTGAACGAGAATGAAATCAAAACACGTGACCTAATAATCTTATACTAACGTAACTGTGCATGTTTTCTCAATGTCATCCGTAAGTTTAATCAATCGGTTGAATACCCGGGACTCCGGAGTCTAGTCATATTGAGCTACTTTAGATGCAAATCGGAAACTATTTTGAAATTAAGAGAGCTAGACAAATTTCTTTTCTGTATTCCCATATTCACAAAATAAAGCTTAGACAAAGAAGAAATAACAATCAACTGTAGTTATCAGTAAAAGAAAAATACTAAAATGTAAAGTTATTTTAATAACAAAATGTATTTAATTTGAATAAGTATGTGTCAGTTAGCATAAATAAATAATAAATTTTATATCCATTTTGAAATTTTTAAAAAAATCTCATTTAAAACGATTAAAAATTGATTGAGCTTTCATTTTGCGTCTGGATCAACACACAGAAAGCTTGTAAACCAACACTTTATTTAATTCAAGCATTGAATTTCAAATCAACTGAATAGCATTGCAGCAACTGCAAACAGGAAAAATTCCTTTTCTGTTATGTTTCGGTTGCAAACAAATGTAATTACAATATCGCTGGCTAGTCACGAATTAAAGTTTTATTAATAGATGCCAGAGTATAATATTATTACCTTTTCCTTATGGATGGTATAGATGCAGTATCAGCAATTTTTTTTCTCTGTTCAAGATTAAATGATTTAAGCCCATGCAAGTTTCAAGAAAAAATATTAAATATATTGTAAGTTTTAATTCAGCAATTTCGTATTAAAAAACGTTTGTAATAGTTATTACGTTTGTAATAGTTAAAGAAAAGAAAGAAAAAAGCTTCTTTTCTTCTTACGACATTCATTTAATAAATAATCCATAACTTTTCCTTTAAATGATTTGTTTACGTAAACTCCCAGGCAACCACTTGCTACATCAATGAAGGGAAGCGTACACCACTTTTCAATTAAACATGCGAGTTAATTCCAGTGTTGGGTTTCGTCCCATTTTTAAACTAAATGCATGCAGGAAAGGATCATTTCAATGTCGCATTACAGGTGTAAACAACTATGACTAAATTAGAAACTCTCAGCCCATGTCAGTTGTTGAAAATAAAATTTTCACGACTTGACAGCGTGATAGTTTAAACATAATCAATCCTGCTTTTGAGATCGAAAATATTTTTTCTATCTTATCCCAGCAAATTTCTAACAATCTTGAATTAAAAATGATCGCTTGCAATTGCTGTCATATAATCGGCCCAACCTTTAAGAAAAAGAAAATATAAAAAAGAACTATTTCATTTCCTTTGCAGCTGATCCTATAATTTTTCCATTTTATTATTCTCAAACAATTTCTTTACATAAACATTAGATCATTCATTGGCACATCACAGAATGGAAATAATACACCACTTTTCTTCTCAAATGTGTCGGCGCTACGCTTACTTCTAGAATTCGTTTCATTTTTGGACTTGCGTTGAGGCAAATGCATCCAGGAAAGGGTCCCTGTAATGCCGCATTACACGTGCAAACAACTATGACTAAATTAGATGCTTTAAGCCTATGTCATTTGTAGAAAATAAAAATTTCACGCCGTGACAGCGTGATAGCCTCGATTGCGGTGGTTCATCGTCTTACTCGCTTTACGCTACGTGTCTGGCGGTAAGCCAAAGGCCAAGTTCCTAGGGTTTTTTGAGCCAGTCGGTAAACAGTGCGACAAATATTTAGAAAACATTCAGGCCGCTCTTTCAAATTGGACTCCAACTCTTTTGTGTTTGTTTTTTCAACAAAAAAATATTTATTTCCAGACACTCGTTTACTTGTTTGTTGGATTCGCTCTCAAAGAGTGATCTGTGGTTGTATGCATTGTTCTCTGAGTTTAGAAGTTTAGTTTATTTTTTGTTCTCCTGCATTTCTTGGAGGATATTTTTTTATGTACCTCAGAGCATTAACTCGTTGCTATAGGTAATCCTGGAAGAACACTAACTCTTCAGAATAGATATAATGTGTTCCAGGACTCACTTAAGTAAGATTGTAACTCTTCTCTTGAGTAATGAGGCAATTTTGCTCAACGAGAAAAAAATCAGCTCTGAAAAGTATTTTCGTGCTATTTAGAAAGAACTAAGTTTCATCTTTCAGTGAAATGATGGATGGGATGAAAAAATTTGCTTGTACAATAAAAGACATATACCTGTAGCAAGTTAAATTAGCTCTATTCTCACGAATATACGAAAGGAAAAATAAAGTTATTTTAAATTCTATTTTCTTTTGAGCATTAAATTAAATTAAAACTTCCACTTTTTCCCCATACTCAGAAATGGAGAGGTTGTTTGGAAAATAGGAGTCTAATTCAAATGCGAATTCCCTCATTTGATAATAATTCATATTTCGAAATTTATCCTTGAAATAAAATTGTGTATTATGAAATCAAGGCTGTTAATTTTATAATTCAATCAGAATCAATATTTCTTGATGTTATCCTTTTTTTTTTTTTTTTTTTTTTTTTTTGGTTTTGGCTTTCCAGCATGTTTTGGAACAAGTTAACTTGGTGGTAACCTTTATTTCAAAAACAGAAGACAGTGGATTCATTTAGAACATTCGCTATCGTGACTCACGTCTATGATTTGCACTTTCTATCTAATTAAATATCCCCATCTCTACGATCTCTCCTGTATAGTAAAGAAAGGATCGTTAAATTAAATAGTAGGTGGAAATCACGGACGTGAATCAAATGACGTCAACGTGTTAAAGATCCTCACTATTCATATTACTTTGGACTCGTTAAATCGTTGGAATGAAACAGCTGTCCGTTTAATGCTGTTTTGAAATTTGGAGAAGGGTACGTACGGGTCAGATGATGCTCTCTTCATCTGACCTTGATTAAAATTCATAAGATCCGTTCCTTAAAATGCAAGTTAGTTTTAAAATAAGACGCCAGAAGGTTACTAATCAAATGTAATCCTTTTCATAACCCATATTGATTCTCAGATTCTTAACGAATAATAATAATAATTATTCTTCGATAATTATGACAAAAATAATAACAAGGCACGTAGCATGGCTGTAAATAATCTTTTCATTAACGTTTTTTTTTCATTTATTTATTTTTATTTATCTATTTATTTATTTATTTATCTATTTATTTATATTTATTCATTTATTTTTATTTAATTATTTATTTATTTATTTTTATTTATTTATTTTGTAACAGGCAGTTTAAGTAGCTCTATACAAATTGCTCTCTATAAATGTGCGGTATAAAAAAATTATTTTAAAAGGCTATTTTAAACTAAAATTATTTCGTCAGAATTGAATAATCAAAAAGTTAATGAGTTAAAACTGCCCATTAAAAATCTTTCCCATTTCGGGTAAAAAGTTGTTTAATAATTTAATTAGTTTATCATCAAGTCATTCAAAATTTATTATTAAAAATCATAATTTTTAAATGATATAATTATACATCATTGCGCAATATATGATTAATTTATAATTCGGAAATCGTGATGACTTAGTTATATTGTGATCATAAAGAATCCAGAATGCTTTATTTAAAATACATCAGTAGCAGATATCATTTGCAAAGTTTCATTAAACATGTTTACGACATCTTTAAACATCTGACAACATTCAGGAATTAATTCCATTTTATCGTCTGAAAATAAATTTGTTTTTAATGAGATACGAATTTTAACGTTGCCAATTTTTCGAAATGAGAATGTAATTGAGTAAAATATACGCATAAAAATTTGTTTTCGCGAAGCAATTATTGTGGTAAAAATATTTGAAATATAGCAAAAAATTCTTTAAAGACAACTGCTTATCAAAAACAAATGTTTGAGTGCAATAAAATATGTAAAAAAGGTTTTTAATTTAATCATCAGCATGACGATCAGATCAGAGAATTGGTGTTTAGTGATCGACGTTTGACAATAAGAAACTTATTGAACAAGTTTTTATTTTCAAGACATAGAAAACAATAAAAACTATGGATAAATACTCATTGATTTTTCACCACGATATCGCGTCTTTTCACAGTTCAATTATTATTTGTGAATTATTGACAATAAAAAAAAATCATCAAATGTGGTTTCATTTCGCAGTTGAAACCGCTTCTTTGTGGTCATCATTTTGAATCAATTATCGAAATTTACTACGAACTCTGAAGGGGTTTGACAAAAACAACTTTTAAGGCACGTTTCGATGATTAACAAAAATGTTGTCAGTAATGTATTGCAGTCGGGGGAGATTACTTAGAAGTTGATGCATTACATTTTTGCTTATAAATTGATACCTTTTATTTTATATCACCATTCCGGGCATATTTTTTGTTTTATACCATCATTTTTCATCATAGTAGCATAATAGAAGTTCATGCTGTCTTAAAAATCAGGGAAAAAACTAATGTTAATACATTTTATATTTTATTTTCAAGGTGAAAAATGTTTCTAAAGTGAGTTCATTGAAATGCAGCTCTTCTGTCAGGAAGTTAATGAATCTGACTAAAGCTTTGCTTTTAATTTTATCGCAACAAAAATATCTACTGTTTAAACAAAGTAACGTTCTAACGCCAGATCTCTGGGAATTAAGCCAGAAATTCCCGCGAATTCTCAAAGCCAAATGTAAGGACAAATTTTATTCGGGCATATTATGAAATTAGATTTCTAGATAAAACACAATCCCAGGTGATCAACGCCACCAAAATAATATAATTCGAATATAAGTTTTCCAAATAACAAAAAAATAATCATGAAAAATATTTATAAACTTATATTTCCTTCCCATTTGTTTTCAATGAAAGTATTTCCATTTGTTCAAAGCTTAACAAGAGGACCAATCTATCATCTTTTAAAAAGATTGCTTACTTTATCAAATCCAAATTTCTGAATATTAAATTGAAAGTCCTGCTGAATTTGGCATTAATATGCGAACACATGCCAAAATTGCTATATAGTTAAATATTAGACAAATTCAATGTTATTAACAAAAAAAATTCGTATTTTAGATTTGCTTTCCGTTTAGAAGCCACAAGATGATCTACCAATAATCTGTTATCTTATTATTTAAACCGTAATTAGATGAAGTGGGCGATACCTGAGCAGCCCCCTGAAAATTTTGCTATCTTTCAAAATATTAATTGAATATATGGTAGTTGGGAATATATGGCTTATCACCATTTAAATAATATCTTGTATACGCTATCATAGAAGTTGAATGCTGCAAATTTGCCATTGGCCTAACACGGTTCATTAACGTGAGAAGAGCATAAGTAGAAAAAAATTTTAAAGAACCCCGTTCTTCAATCGATAACTTGATAAACGAGGAGAATAAAATACTTGAAAGTGTGGAATTCGCTAAAGAAGAAATTTAACTCAAATTCACAACGACAATTATATGAAAAATTAAAGAAAAAGTAAATTGAATAAACACCTAATAGAAGCATCATTGACTCAAGAAAGAGGTTTCGAATCGCTCACAGCAAAAGATAATTTTAAAAGACTAGTTTATATTCATTTCCGAATAAAAGAAAACGTTAAATCTAAATATCATTTATCATCAACTTTCAAGTTCTCATTTGGTATTTGATGAAATGAAATGATAAAGATAAACTTACTTGAAACTGATTAAAGTAAAAAGAAAATTTTACGATCCATCCAGTAGAGGAAAGCATTGCAAAATTTGCTTACAAATATTAACCAAAAAATTAAAATGATTTTTATGGTAGATTTACTAATAAAGTTTAATTTTCATATCCTATGTAATTATTTTAGGGGTATCAAATTAAATTTATCTTTAATTATAGAACGGCATCTACTCAAATTCTTTCGCGTATTCTAGGATAAGGCCTTTCAATTCATGTTACATTTTTACCAGAAATATAAAACGTTAAACCTGCTTCTGGTAATAATAACTTGAAACAAATTTACGAGAATTATCTTCCTTTATTTTTAATTACCTATAATTATTCATTTCTTAGATCATTTAAATTTTTATTTTTTATAATTGCTAATAATAGACTACACTGTGGCTGTTTTTGTGTTTGCTTTATATTTCGGCGAATGCTTTCTGAATATATCCGGAATTCTGAGGATTGTTTTCTGTCCCCCCCCCCCCCAATCTGAAATTTATCAAAATACTCGCTCATGATCTTTCTTAAAATTTGTTGGGTAAATATAACATTCAGAGATGAATAAAATGAGTATTATTCTGACAGAATGACACTGAATACTGATAATCAGTTGCTTTACTGACTGAAATATGTTTCGTTCTTTAAAAAAAAAATTACTTGAGAAGTGTTTGGTCCAAAGATCACTCTGAGACCAAGCTAACAAAATTTTGGGAATGACTATTGAATATTTGAACAGCTTATCAAAACTCCTTACGTTCCATAAATATTTCTTTTTCTGTTAGAAATTCTGCATTTTTTGAAACCTGTAAATATGCATGCCTGAAATGCTGTCGTAATCTACCTCGTAATGGGTTAAATAAAAGCCGTTGTCTGCATCAAAATGTCCTTAGGACCATACAGAATTTTCACTCATTTGGAAATAACAACATGAACCCAACATTTCCGATTATTCATTCTCCCTTCCATAAAAAAATGTATGAACTAAGTAAACATTTTTCACCACCAACTCTTCAGGTGTCCTCCTCGTCATCTGGCCACGGTTCAAAATTACGAGGTCAGTCCCAAAATAGCCCTAATTTTGCTTTAAAGCGGGACGTTAATGTAACTAAACTAAACTGCACCACTAGCTGTCCTCAACATTATTTGAAAATATGTGAAATCTTTACTCCACTATAATTTTCAGAATTTTTAAAATGGAATGCAATCATCATTCTAAATGAACTAAACTAAAAGCTCGAGTCATTAACAGCTGCTAATGGATCCTATTACTGAATTGGTATTTATTGTTCTAAAACATTAATATACTTAATTATTGATTATAGATTAAATAATAAATATTTTTATTTTTTTCATTCAACCTCATCAGTACATGACCTCTATAGAACCTTTTAATCTGTTTTGCTCGTACATCGGAAGATAAAATGTTGGTCAGCGGATTTTGCATTTGATCCGTTTAGTATTCGCTGCGGTATCGGGTTTTTTTTCATTGAAAAAAATAGGTACTTATATACAAACGCATTTTGATGGCTTCTTTATTTATTTTTAGAAGAAATTGCGTTTTGCCGTCGTAGCAAAAGCTGATAATGCTTTAAAATTGCTTAAATAAACATTTTTTGTTTTCGAGCTTCTAAGTTGAAACCTATCATGTCATAATGACTTGGATTTATTGAAAGTTACAAAAAAATTTTAATGGATTCATTTTATACGTTTTAATGGATAGATTAACGTCCCATTTCCGAAACTATACAATGACTTTCAGGGTTGTAGTGGAATCAGAATGCCGTTCTTGTTCTGCTTTTGTTTTATTAGAAATAAATAATAAAAATCGTGAGATATACCTCCTGAAAATAGCACTATCTTTGCATTATTCATATCGTCAAAAATATTATTGTTATTTCAAATGAATAAATTAATAAGCTACTGACAAGCGATGGAGGAAAGGTGTTAAAACATTAAAGATATAAATATTTAAACTACTTTATGCTTTGATTTTTAAAACCAAAGATATATCTTTATTACAATCTGGCTCAGACGAGTTGTCTGATGGGACGCAATAATTAAGTCTAGTCTATTTTGATAAGTTAGGAGACGAACTTCAATCAAAGTTTGCCAAATCAGTCTGCATTTTTCTCCTTCATAACACCAAATTCGTCAACCAGATTCTCTCAACACAGTCGTATTGAGTCACATCTCCGTTCCATATTTTAATCCCTTTCAGCAAAAGTAATGGTCTGCCTGAAATAGAAACATCCGCCAACTCGTCAGAGCCATTCGATACTTTAATTAGAAATAAATAGTTTCTAATTTTTATTAAAATTTACTTTATTTAAGTATAATTTGAATCAATATAAATTTTAAAAAATTTTCTTAAACATGTACATTATATTCATGCATTGAATATAGATCACGTTAATGTTTGGTCAAAATAAATATAAGGTAACAACTGTAAAATATTTACAATTATTACCCCGCCCCTCTCCCTTGGTCTCGAAATCCAGACTTCGCTCCAGTAGAATGTAGCAAATGTATGAAAGTAATAGCAGAATTTTGAAATCTTGATATATTAACGGAACAGTTGATAAACCCAAATTGCAATTCAGTCAATAGGAAAACAATTAAATGTGGATCAATAGTTGACCAGCAAATATTTAAATACAGTGCACGCCGTTTGTAGTAACCACTTAGAGTCCAAGTCAAAGTGATCCCTACTTCCGAATGATCCCTACATGCTTTAGAAATAATTCTGTAAGTGAACAAGGAAAAAAACAAAAAGAAGGAAAGAATAGATGACACAGCATCATTCGAATTATCCATTCGTTTTCATTAAAAACATAAAAACTTCTACAATACTCAGGCTTATAAAATATTTGTATATATTTTTTTTCATATGAATAATGTTAAGCCCTTTGTTCAGTACATTTTTGAAATTCACTGGGTTTGACTCTAATTTAAACATTTTTCAGTTTTTTTTAACGCTTCTTACCATTAGTTACAACGGCGTTATAATATTATGTTTTTAGCTTGAAATAATTGTACCATTTTGTCTGCCATAGTAAGTCAACAAAATGGCTCTTACGCCAAAAAAAAAAATGCAATAATATTCAGAAAATATTTAGACAGTACTTGACTGATCTTCTTATAGGTCGATTGGCTTGCAAAATTTGATGGGCTGGTGGTGGTTTCTCCTCTGATTCTCTTCATCGTCATTGTCCTTATGCTCTACGCTGTCATCTTCTCGATTCATCCGTGCATGACAAATTGTTTCTTCTGTAGGGTTTTTTTAGTTGTCTCCCAGTTTAAATTAACACTGTTCTAGTCCTCCTAATCTACTTCGGAAAAGCCTGTTGATGTTTCAATGAATCAGGGTCTCCTCTTGATTGGTCCAAATAAAATCCCCTTGCCGAACCATCCGGACATCGAAATTTATCACTGCAAGCAAGCATGATTACTAGAAATATTGGATTTTCTATGTATTTGGTAAGGAGATCCGTACTTCCTATTTTGATCGGAATAACCCATTGATTGTAGCATCCATGATCACTTCAAGCGGTGTCTACTGTACTGTTATTCATTTGATTGTTTTTGCATCTATGAATATCTATTATAAGCCCTTCTAGGAAATGTGGGGAAACAACAGCGGAGGATCACATACTTGAGCCAGCAGAAGTGAGCTCCCCGAAACTTTCTCGCATGCTCTCTAATAAATGTACAAGCGTTTGCCACTGGCGAGCAATAGTACGAAAGAACTTATTAGAATACGATCTTTGGTGATCAATCACTGGGATGCGGTTCGTATACAATAACTAGGAAAACGAATGTGTATTTTAGATACTTTTTTTCCAACGATCGTAACCAAAATATCACACAGAATTACAATTGTAATCACAAGCGGAATTTTAATTTAAGTCAATCCGTTTTTGAATTATCGCGTTTATATCTGCTTGGGAAAAACAGACAGTCAACCGCTTGACGGATTTGATCCCAAATTTCCTACAGATTTACCCCTTATATGCTAACTCTGTGTATTAATTTTATCTCATATAGCTTTTTTCGCTTTGTAGTTATCGTATTAACTTGTATTAAAATGGCCGAACACAGACAGACATCCTCTGAATAGATTTCGGTCAAAATGTGATTTAAAAAATATAACTAAGTGGTGTTAAGTCTATATGGCATATTTCATCCATCTAGTATTAAGTGTTCATTGAGTTATAGTGCTCTTAGACAAACATAATTCCAAATATGTGTTTTTGGATCCCAGGGAGATCTGAAAGTAGAGATTCACCAAAATCTCGAATCCAAATTTTTCGATAGCATCGTATTTAAAAAAGTAAAAATTAAAAAAATAACGATATGCGATATGAAATATCTCCCATTATTATCCGAAGGATATTAGAATTTTAATGGGAGTTATGAATGGAGGAATGTGAGTATGAAATGGAGATGAATGAATCTAAGAAAGAAAGTCTTAAGAAAGATGTCTTTCTTGAAATTCCTTTGATTTATTAACCTTATAAGTTTCGTCTTAATTAACATTGTTTCCGTTAATCATTCAAAGTATCGAAATTTTCAACATAACAAAAGGCTAACATAGTCAAAATTAATAAAATTACTAAAGCGCTAATATTAAAAGGTTGATAAACGCTGAATTATAATTCAACTTGACTCATCTTCAAATCAAGAAGCATTTTAAATTATACATATCACTCCTTTGTTCAGAAGAGAGAGAAAAAATTTTCTAATAAAATAAGCTATTCTTTTTAAGAAACAAAATTAAACATTTTCTATTTATTGATCAGTAAATATCAGTTATTTTGTAACTGCTATCTGATGGTTGATCGATTTGTAAAAAAAAATATTTCATGTTATATATATTTCGTTTAATTTCAGAACTAAATGCTTAGATGAAAAGTGTTTTAATATTTCCTCTAACTGAATAACTAAAACTTTAAAGCTTAATATAATTCCTCATGCATAAAAACATGCTACGTAATGCATGTAGACGTAATTACTTTCTTTCCAGAGAATAAAAAAGAAGAAAAGTTTGGGGAATAATGTAGTCTTCTCAATTTTCCCTTGAAATTCTTTGAAGTAAGTTTTTATTCTTGCCTCGGGCTTAATAAAACTTATTTAAGTTTTCTTATTTTATTTTTTTGGTCTCGGAGAGGTCGAAAAAATAACTGAGAAAATAAAAAGTAGAAAAAAAAATGAGGAAAGCACAGAAGCGATTCTTTTAATCATTTGAAATTCCAAAATTTTTCAATTTAATCATTAGAATGCAAGTACCTTCAAAACTTATAAGAGTTATAGTGCTCTTATAAGAGTTATAAGTGACTTATAAGAGTTATAAGAGTATTAAATCACTAATGCTGAAAGAGAAGTGACGCTGAAGTTTTATTTCACTTGATACTTCTTCTAATCCAACGACATTTTGAAATTTTTTTCCTTAAGCGAGTCATTTCTTGTGAGTTATTAGCATCCCTACTGTATATGGACATATTTGAAATTATTATTAACATCTATGATTTTTAAATATTTGAAATCGAATCCTTTTGAAGAATGGAAAATATTTTTAACTGCATGCATAGTATCTTAAAATACAATTTTGATTGATTTCTATGAGCATCTGATTTTAAAATTCCTCTTCTTTAACAATGTATTTACTTCAACTTCATAGACGGTACAGATTCCGAACGAACATAATTTTTCCTTTGCGAAAGGCTCAAAATAGATGTTTTATCAATAATCCCTTAAAATTCCATTACTTTCACTGAGCTAAGCTGCATCTCTTCTACTTGCCTTGAAAATGGTCATCTTTATTCTCCTATAGCATCACCTTATGTGTAATAGATAAAAAGATTGCTAAAGACCCGAGGACCGCGGTGGCATGGTGGTAAGGTCTCTGCTTCGGAACCGTACGGTTTCAGGTCTGGGACCTGATTCCACCGAAGAACCGTCGTGTAAGAGGGTCTGGTGCACGATAAATCTGTCGGGGCCAAACGTTCTCCCGCTAGTGTGTTGGGGAAGTTTAGAAAAGGGGAGCCAGCACAAGTGTCGTCTTCGTCATCTGACGACGGTTAAAAATTACAGTTGACGTCCCAAAATATCCCTCGTGTTGTTTTAAAACGGGACGACAATATAACTAAACTAAACTAAAGCTAAAGACCAGAAGAAGTTATTTAACTATTTGCTTATTTCTTTTTCAAATCTACATTTTTAAAGGAAAATTTGGCTAAATTCTCTCTTTGTAATCAAACGGTTAATTTTTAATGCATCATGTTTTTATTTTCAATTCACTGCTCACAGATAGTTTTATTTTCTGAGTTTCAAGAGGTAAAATTGATACAGAAGCTTGCGATTTTTTTTTCATGAATAAAACTTTTCATAAAAAGTATCAACTGCCAATGATTTTTGGCGAGTGTAGATCGCCATTGTCATTTTACTCAAATGAGCTGGACTCGTCGTTTAAGGGTTTAATACTGCGAATGTATTAATTTAGGCGCGAATTGCATTTACATGTTAATAAGATATGTACAAATATTTTACTCAATTCATTATTGCAAATTACTTATTAAATATACGGTATTACCAGTTTTAGCTATAGTAGTTTATAAGCAATGTATTTTTATTATAAACAAAATTCTACTATTAAAAACATATATTTAAGTTGCTCAAGCTTCTTTCTTCTAAAATGACATTTATTGTAAACATAGAAAATGAAAACACGCTTTAGTTATTTCAGAAAACGATAATTAAATTCCAACATCTGTCATCCTTTTATTAATCTTTTGGTGTACATTTTTATATCGCCTTTTATAATCTTATAATAAACATCGAGAATAAGTACACAATTCTTAAAAAAAAATTATATCCTTTCAGACAACTCATCACTTCAATAAATTTAATTACTGCTTTCGATAAGTTTGGAACTAATAGTTCGTTTCACTGCACTACTTCTGTTCTCGAATAAGAAAAGACAAAAAGCTCTTATTTCAAGCGCATAATAAATATAATCTAATGGAAAAATCAAGTAGCGAAAAGAAAATTAATTTTAAGCCATAGAAATTCTCCCATGGCGCCTAGAAAATCTCAGAGAATCAAATGAAGTAAATCCAAAAATCGATCAAAGTTTGTTTCCTTAACTGAAGCAGCAAAGCACTATTCTTTCTTTCTTTTAACAATACGAACTTAGCAGGCATGTTTAAGAAGTAATGTGTAGCACCACACGAGGTAAAACTTCGAAGCGTGTTATAAAATATTTTTAGAATTTTGCTTTCTTGTACGTTTTTCGTCATTTTAAAGAGGATTAATAGGCATTCCATCAATATTAGTAGATTTCATGAATTCTCTATAAAATGTGAAAATGTTTTGTCTTATATAGTCATGATTTTTGATAAAGCATCTAACTAATTGTTGCATGTTTAAAACTTGAGATTTAAGTTTACTTTTACACTCTTTCATTTAAATTAACTTGATTCATATTGGTAAAGATGAAATTTCTTATACAAATTTGATTTTTGATTTAATGCATGCTTAATACTTAAACATTAATTTTAATTTTACGCCCTTTCATTGGCTTAATTTGTTTCATGTTTGAAATATATAATTTTATATTTCATTATTCATGTTTTTTTTTTTTTTTTTTTTTTTTTGCAGCCTAGAATTTTGAATACTTTTGTGTTCCCGATAACAATAAATGATTTTAATGTTTTAAAACTCTAATTATCAGCTACTCAATTAACTTAACTAAACTTTGATTCTATGTGAGGCAGTGAATTTGAAAAAATAATGATTTCTAGATTTCATAATATTTATAGTAAATGAATGACTAAAAAATAGAAAACATTAAAATGAAAGATTCTACTTTTTTATTTCACTAATAAAAGTATACTTCTAAAACTGTTTTTAATAGATTTATTTACTTAACAGATTTATAGATTTATTAGATAAATGAACAATTTTGAGCTTCACTATACATCTTCAGAAAAAGATCTCGCAAATTTGTATTATTTTCAAATGACAAGGAAAACACTTTATACCCTACTCCATATCCAAAATTTCACAATTCATCTGCGAGATAATTTTCGTTCCTCCGCAAATGTAATAATTTAATTTACACAAAGTTTAATTTCTGTGAACCGAATCTCCATTGAGATCCGGTATCGAGTCTAAGATTCTCTAATCCCGAGATCCATATAATCCTTGTAGCCAAGCAGACACAGCCCCTTGAAAAGAAATAAAGAAAATCAATTCAAAAGAAAAGATGAATGAATTGTTTTTTTTAGGGGGAGAAAGTGCTCAGGAAAGTGATGATGATAATAACTGAAAACTAAAAATGGTAAATGTAGTACCAAAAAAATTCATTTACCGTTTTTACGTTAAAATGTGAAATGATCTATGTTTTATAATGTCATAAACGTGAAAAGGTTCTGGTAGTCCTCTAAGTATTGAACAAGAGCGTGCAAAAGGTCGTTAGTGCGACGCCCATGAGGGCTGATAAAAAAAGTTTTTAGGCTCTTAATTATACTTACCACATTTAGTTTTTAGTGAATTACTTAACATTCATTTTCTAATAAATATAAATTGTTAAAATTATAAAAATTGTTGACGAAATGCTTTGGAAAATTATTCAGTAAGTCACTTAAGAATTAAATTCATTAAATGATTCAAATGTTTTATAAATTTCTGATCTCCTAATGCAGCACTTTTAATAGCTCAAACTGCAAATATTTTTTCTCCCTGAAATTGCTAGACATTCTTAATATAAATAATCCCTTAACTCTAATATACATGAATAATGAGTGAACAGATTAGTACAATCTTGAACTAATAAGCTAAAAATCAAATCATCCATGGATACTATAGTTCAATACAAAAATTTGGGGTGGATTCTACAAGTATATCAAATGTTCTATAAATTCAGTTGATTCAGCATGACTGCACATTCACAGAATAGAGTCATCTGATTAGAAAGCACAAAAAAAAAAAACAAGACGTTAAGGAAAACACCCTCACTCAACTAATTCATCCTCTTTCCAGGTTGATAAAGGTCACCTTGCACAGACGACACGTGAGTGAAAACCTTTAAGAGAATGAAGAAACAAGCAAGACGATGAAAGAATCTCAAATATAACCTTTGTTTGCCCACTTAAGGATATGACAAAAAAATCTCATTAAATAATGTAAAGCAACTCTTTTATCAAAATAATATCGTGACCGGCGTTGTGCAAATAATTACGACAATTTGGCTGATAGAAACAAGATCGAATCTTGATAAAAATATACAATAGACAAAAAAAAGTAAACAAATAAGATATAAAAAATTGTATGCGATGTGAATTCTAATTCAATGGTTCTTGTACTCTTAATATTATATTTATCATAAACATTCTGTACGATTTATCTTTTGCCTTAGCGGTATGGGGTAAAATAAAATGAATATAAATTTAATGATAATTTTTTTTAAATGGTTAAAAAAAGTACAGCTTTCAAATAAGAATTCTCTGTGATGAAATTTTAAATTTTTGAAGAGTTGTGATAAACGATTATATTTTGATGTCATCCCTATTTGGATGAAATTTTTTTATTTCATCATATTTAATTCATTTTTTTGTGTTAAATTTTCCATACTTTCAGCTTCTAACTTTAATACTGCTTCTTCCTTTTCCACGTGGTCTCTGTATTTATTTTTAAAGCAAAAGATGACATAGAAAATTCTTTCTATTAAATTAAAAATTCAGAAATGGATTTAAAATTATAGTGCTTTCTTCCTTTTCCACGTGGTCTCCGTATTTATTTTTAAAGCAAAACATGACATTGAAGGTTCTTTCTCTTAAATTAAAAATTCAGAAATGGATTTAAAAATTATAGTGCTTTTCAGTACAGTTCAGAGAAAACTTTTTGTAAAACCAAGAGTGTAGAAAAGGGAAACAAATATTGAATAAAGACGAAAAAAAATGCTACATCGTATAACCTTTATAGATAAGCAACATTCAGTCTATAAAAGAAGAAAAATTTATATTTAACCCGAAATTCTTATATGCCCTTTAGAGAGATGCTAAGGACTTTTGAGAGCCCCAAACCGTTGCTTAAGAATTTGTTTTGATTTATTAATACAGAGACGAAAATAACCCGAAGATAGAATAAAAGAAAACTGCTGGAGTAAATCTGAGAAAAGATATCCGTGTCTTTTGTCAGCATGAAATCCTTTACTGGGAGGGAAAAAAAATCTGAGGTTCGTTAGAAAAAAAGTTTTGCAATCCTTTAAAGGAGCCGATCCATGAGGGATAGGCAAAAGCAGGTGATTCAAATATATAAGAAATAAACGCGTAATAAAATAAAAACACGAATTAATTACTGAATGATACCTACAGACAGAAGCGTTTCGTCAAATCAAGTGGTATTACCTGAGAAAGAAACTTATGTTAAACTATTATATAAAATAAATGAATACCAAGCAGTATGAATTTGGTTGTAAAAACGTGTACGTAAAAAGACTTCTTTTCGAAAAGTTTTCTTTTGTGTATTTTTTAAAATAGTATATATATTATCCCTTCAATACAAGCAGATCTCCTCAATTTTTTTAAAGCAAATAGTTAAAATGTAAGAGGTATAATTTGATCATTAACCATCCGTGTAGTAGTTTGTGCTTTCACTAATGGATGTAAACAATTTTTATCTAAGAAATCTGATTAAACATGCGTGTTTAAACGTGGTTCTATGAAATCAAGATTTTTAGTTTCTAAAATTAATTTTATAATGAAAAATTTACTTAGTATCATCAGATTGTTTTGTTTCAATTCGATTTAAATACAAATAAAATTTAAATCTATTTATAATGAATTTATTTTTAATCTTTTTGGGGCAACTAACTTTCTAATCAAAAATATATGAATTTCAGAATTACGGTCTCTTAATACTTTTATCAATGACTAAATGCATCTGAATAATATACTTGTTGTCGACTCAATAAATGTAGTTTATTAACTTTCAAGATTTAATTAATTATAAAAAATAGAGTGTTGATATCGACATTAATTTCCAATTTTGAAAACCTATCTCAAAGGTTGTATTACTTTGTTAAAAAAATTTTCGTTACAGAACGCACATAAGATTGAAGTTTATTATTTTAAAAAAACGATTTAGCTTTCGTATTATTTAAGGAATGCGTCTGTTTAATTTGATACAATAGTAATCGATCAAACAATAAAATATTTACGAGATTCTCTCCTATTAACAAAGCTTTTATTTTGACATCTGCTTTATTTTAAGATTTATTTACACTAAATGACGAAAAGGTCACAAAAATTTGAAAGAAATACATTTCGAGCAATAAATTCTAGCGATGAAAAATATCGACGAAAAGAACAAACATGGGAACTCTTCAGTCTTATAAAAAAGTATTCGATTGCAGGAAAGTTGGCGCCGTGCCAGATGTTCTGATAACTGTTGCATAACGTGGGCAATCCTAGTGCACTTTCGCCACCGAGATTGAAATCCGGGAAGAGTGAACTGATCTCTAAGACTAAACATAAGGGTGAATCTTAATTTAACTCGATTCCTCTTGAGTTAAAGTTAATATCAATATTTACGTAGAAATCGTGATAGCGTTTACTCTAGAAATTAAAAGTATCATCAGATGCGCAACGGTTTTTAATTAAATTATGTTTGCTACTGTAACAGTAGAAAAAAATAATTTTTTTCGCTCGAAAATTCATTGATTTTCAGGAGTATACAATGGTTACTTCAATACGCACAGCACAAATTCGTACTATCTATTCTAAATCTCTTGTGCCTTCGTTCTCAAAACAGGTTTAAGGCAGTTTGCTTTTAAATAATCGAAACAAAATCTATATCAGTATGGAAATACATGCGATTGATTTATTTCCATGATATGAGTATATAATTTCTCTTCGATCTTTGCAAAATTCAACATATTTTATTCATAACATGTTATTATGCATAAAAATGTTTGAATGCATCTAGAATGTTTCTTCGAAAATTGTCTTTCAGTTGCTATGGAAACTATGTTTCGATTTTCTTCTATATTCTATCGAAACAATTGCTACTGCGTTTTCATTTTCTTTCTGCATTTCGTAGGAACAATCGAGGCTTTTCTTGAATATTAAAAATAATTTCCTTCAATATGTTTTCCATGATTTCGGTTCAGGTAGACTTACCAAATGTGATTCTCTTTGAAGTGGGGTATTTTTTTCTACATATATAATGCCAAATTTTGCTAAGGAACTTATTAATCCATTTCTATAACAATATATATTATGCTTATGTTAGGAATCTGCAATAAAGCTGAATTTTCAGCTTTGTAAAATTACACTGATATTAATAAAAATTGTCTTCATGAAAGAGCTTAAGTGATGCTTTATATTAAAGTTCTTCGAATAGATAAATGCTTTTTTTTTAATTTTATGACAATCAGTGTGGTAAAAAAAATGCATAAGTATTGAACAGCTTCAATATTTTAAAAAATAAATTTAGAATACAAAAATAATCTATTTTCTTTTATTTGTTTTATTTGCAGAATGAAATTTGCAAATGGTTTAAACTTTCTTTTTTCTGAAACATTTCAGAAGATGAGTTATATTTTCTATTTTTTTTTCTCTACTGAAGTTTTTGTGCATATTTTTTCCTGAATCATTCTAGACAATTAGTTTTAATTTTTGTGTGTGTGTATGTGTGCTGGTGAAATTTAAGTTTTAAGAGCAAGTCAGACTAATTCCGCAAAGTATTATGAAATTTTCTGATTTGCAATGAAGATTTTCATTTGAATCGTCATTACTTACCAACGCTGCATTAATCCTTGTGTAAAGCCTAAGGTAATGCAGGTTCGGGGGCCTGTGTAGAGCTTTCAACTTTCTTTTCCACTTTCATAACCACCTATTTTTTATTGATTTTGATTTTTAATTTCTATATAAGCAGTTTTTGAGTAACAAAATTTGATAAGTTAAAAAACCTTTAATTTCGGGTCACTTTCATAAAAATTAATTTTATTATATCTCCAATAAAAATTTCAGATTTAAAGTTTAAAAATACAGCGAAACCAAGCTTAATAAGTATAATTCATTTCCAAATTTTACTTGTAATGCGAGACAGTTTTTTTTTTTATAAGAATGCATGTAAAATAGAACAATTCGTTCCATTCTGAAAAAAAAAAAACTATGCTTCAAAAATTCGGCGAAAATGAGAAACAGCATTATTGTTAAATGAATTTATAGCGCGCATAGCTCCTGCCTTACTAAAGGGGATGCTTCTCAACGTACGATACGATGATTTTCTACGTTTTTATAGCATCTCCCTTATTTCACTGAAAGGTTGAGTCTATTATTTTTTCTTCTGTAGCTTTTTGCTGTGACACAGAATGCAGCTCCATAAGTTTTTCAGTAGTTTTGATTTCATTATTCGACCAATTCATCGATGTCCTTACATCTAGCCCTATAATCTTTGTAAGAGATACAATCTGGAGAAATTTAACAGGTACTTGCCCAAATCCCTCGAAGTCGAGTTCCACAACGCTATCAGACCGAAGCTTTTTCCATGTAGATATAATGGTCCTCTCTAAACAAGGGCTCAGCGCAGACGGATATAGATCAATCCAGCATGTGACGTCATGGTGTCTCCTCGCTATTCGTTCTGCGAAACATCGCTCATGAAGGAAGTCACTTTTTTACATTTTTGTTTTGCTAGTTAACCGAATTATTCGTTATGGGAAGTGCTCAGTAAGCCACATTTTGCTACCTTTTTTTTTCACATCACAGTGTGAAACTATGACACTTGTCAAAGTGCCTTTTTTTTTTGTTTGTTTTTTTAAATTTTATTATTTTTTATTTTTTGACGATTTAATTAACTATGTGTTTTACTCTTCCAGTTCTACTTTAAAAAAATCAACAGACAAGCTCTGCGCATATACCAAGAGAAACAGACATGACCCTGCACATGGCGTCACGATATCTCCTCTTCACTCGTTATACAAAACATCGCTCGTTCAGAGAGTCATTTTTTTTACATTTTTATTTACTCGTTAAATTAAGTTTGACTTTAATTTTAAACATTATGGCAAAAAATACAACATAATCCAAATACTATTTAATTATAAGATAAAAACTTTTTTTAATTAAGAAGCTATATATTTTTTTTGGAATTACAAGATAATGAAAATAAGATTAACAAAAGATAATTGTGTAATTATATTAGTAGATTTGTGCAATACAATTTAAAATATGTCTGATTTTATTTGAACAAGCGAGAGTAAATTAAATGAAAGCACAGGATTCAATTACTCACCACACGCGCACACACAAAAAAACGCGTATCATGGATTAATTAATTGCCCATTTTGCCAATTAATTAATCCGATTTTGCAACTTCTAACGATCCAAAGATGTTATTTAATTACGTGAGAAGACAAAGACCAAAATTCTCTACTTTATATTATGAAATTATTTTACAGTTTCACCTTCTATACAGTTGTCTCTGACTTGAATTTTGGTCAAATAATTTATATTAAAAAATGGAGTAGAGTATGTAGTGGAGTAGTGTTTGTGAAGGTCAAACTTTGTTAAATCTTTAGCTAAAATGTTCTAGAGCCATATTATGTAATGTCCCTATCATTTTAAGTAAGTAGATAATGACAGTAAGTTGCCAGCTCGGTTATCTAATTCCAAGACGTCTGTCTGCAGTCATAAAGCCAATATATAAATCCTGGTGAAGGTATGATTTCGTATGCAAAAGTTTTATTACAAAAATATTATATCTTTGTTTTCCATACTGAGATCGTGTGATATGCGGGCGATTGGAAACTTATAAACTAAACATTTCAACATATATATATATATATATTTATTTTTGGTTG
The DNA here is from genome assembly GCA_026543865.1 of Argiope aurantia. NCBI lineage: Eukaryota > Metazoa > Arthropoda > Arachnida > Araneae > Araneidae > Argiope > Argiope aurantia. Next base: position 63,170 of record JAPMOR010060787.1, on the reverse strand, counting down.
TAGTTACTTTCTTGGGATGTTTTACTAACTGACTGGCTTACTGAAATATATATATTTATTTTTGGTTGTAGTTGCTTTCTTGGGATGTTTTACTAACTGACTGGCTTACTGAAAGATGGGGGTTCCGTATATCAACAATATACAGTCCTTTAAAGATTTGGTGAATGTCGATGATGATAATTTAACAATAAATAATCCCAAATGCAAGAAAAAAATTAAGAACCTAATTCTAATTTTCTAAGTTTAAAAAGAAAGATACATAAACAAGCTGCCCAATAACGAGACAAAAATGAAGAAAGAAAGAATTCAAATAAATATGTTTTAAATTGTAGAGTTTAGAGAACAAAACTATCCTTTTGAAAGAATTTACTTAAGTAAAGAGAAGAGGAAATCTATGCTTGTATGTAAATGATTATGTTCGTCAGTGAATAATAGTACGTACAAGTAGTAAAGGAAAAGAATAAACCTTTAGATTTAACTAAGATCATTTATATAATTGGTATAAACAATGAATCTAGATCAATGACGAATTGTTTGTCTAGAATGAATGAGTGTATTACAAAGCAAATGATTTTCGTTTTCTTCTATAAAATGCGTTAGATTTTTCCACCTTTTATCAGAATTTCCTTTCAAACAATGCCCATCATACTTTATTCATTTTAAAATGTGTATTGAAATGCCCTAAAACAATCGTTGGCCATTTTTGCGAATAATGAAATACATCTCATATAGATAAACTAGCAAAAAGATTTGGGAATGTTTGGCATGAAATCTTTGTTATAATATAAGAAGTGTCGATATTTTTAGAATCAAGGAGATACCATGCATTTAATATTAAACGTATATGACTTTATATGTTTTTTTTTTATCTATTTCGTCTGTTTACTGGCTTTAAAAATTTGAAATACATCACATTTTCGAGAAACAATACAAAGATTATGCTGTTTTGATGAGCTATCTTACATTTTTTTTAATTATCATTTTTCTAGTAGGAAAAGAAATAATTAATGCTGAAAAAGCTTTCCGATGTCGCCGCATCCCTTATTCTACGATAATTATACGAATGTATATCGCTTTATTTTGGACCGTCGACAAATAACGATTACCTTAGTTGTTGCCCCATTCTCCAAATTAAACGCAATCAGTTTGAAAATCGCATTTTAATTCAATGAACCAATCTTGCTGAATATCCAAAAGCAGTGAGCTCATTTCTCTGAAAAAGATTCATTATAGTCATATTTTCATTAGATCTTCCAATTATCCTTACTTCTCTTACGTTTTTAATTAATCTTTGATTTTAGTTTAATTTAATTCGATATTTTAATTGTTTTGTCTGTTTCTTTATGTTCTTTAATGAATCTATGATTTCAAAATCTTTCAATACATATGTTTTGAAATTCTTCTTTGCGTGCCCTTCTAATTCTCTGCGAAGGTCAACCATATAGCTCAAAGCGTTTTTAAGTTATGTAAATGATTAATTCCCTTAAATTATATGAAGAGTATTATTTATTTAATCAGATTTTCAATAATTTAAAACTTAATTATAATTTTGCATGTTTAACATCATAAAACAAAGTCTGGCTTCGAGTATCAGATATTTTATATACATTTTTGTTACGAAATACATTCATTTTTTTACAATTTTACAAATGAAATTTAATATGAAACAGTTGATGAAATTCCATTCGTGAATTTCATTGATGAAATGTATTGAAGAAAATATTCAATTGTTCTTTTTATTTCAAAGTAATAGACCTTTCAAATAATTAACTAAAAGTCTGAAAAGAAATGAACCTCCGTTTCAGAATAAAAAAATGCCCTAGAAACTTTTTACAATTGCCACCGTTATTTTTTCTTCTTCTAAAAATACATAACATAATTACTTTCCTAATATCCTTAAAGGGTTTTCGAATTCTATTAAATTTTTTTAATTTTAATCTTGAAATACCCAAGGATAAATTTAAAAAATTAAATAAATCTTGAATCTATTATAGTTTGTCGGTATAGGAGAGACCGGAGCTGGTTGACACCAATTTTGATTCCGAATTTTTCTAACTTTTTGGTAATGATTAAAAAATAAAACAAATAGAATGCTTTCCAACACATTCTTACATCCTTTGGCTAGTATAAAACAGAAGAAATAAAAAATAAAAGAACAATATTGAATTGAACGAGCTGCCTCCACCAGTACTAAGTTGTCTCTGGTGCCAAATAGCCCCGGTCTCCCTTACGCCTAAAAAAAGCCAAACTGGGG
>JAPMOR010060787.1:30753-60906 GCA_026543865.1 Argiope aurantia | reverse complement strand
GGAAAAAAAAAGTGTTTGAAATGCACGTGCTGAACCTGAATAAAAACTTATTGGAGCTGAAATTTTGAACTTATTGAATTTGAAATATTATGCTAAGATTTCATGAAGAAGATGTTTAATTTCAAATCTCAAACCTTATTAATCTTTTTATAAAATTTCCTTTATCATATTCTGAGATTAAATCACAATTTAAAAATAAAGATCACTTCCTAAATCACATTTTTTTACCATACAAAAAGAATCGCAATTCAGCGATTTCAGATGAACTGAAAGAAAATCTCGAATCTCATTTCCATACAAAGTTGGACTTGCTCCTGGGTGTAGCTACGAGAAAAGCCTGCCATTTTCCCGCTCACCACAATCATTCACCATGGTATCCCCAACGGAATAATGGTTTTCATTATCATTTTTAGCGCACTATGGCACTGCTGAAGTTGCAATATGAATTTAATTTTAAATTCGTAGGAATTTTAACGCTCCACATTGTCATAAGACATGGATTCTCACAACTTTCAGCAACTCAAGGATGCCGATAATGAGTTGAGCAGGGATGGAATCTTGAGCATGTGAATTCTTATAATAACTCCTTCACCACTTAGATTACAACGCAGTGATTAAGAAATCACTTTTGTCCATTTCTGACTTAGAGAGAAACCAACACTTTCAGATATTAAAACATTTTGTCAGCTGGCAGGATCAATTAGTGTTTTATCTATATTACGGTTTGTTTACCTTCATGTTTATTGATGCGATCGGTCGTAGTAATATCTGATAAAATGAAATCGCTCAGGCAATAAATAACAATTCACGTTTTCTCTATTGTAATAATAAACTAAGCATTTTCGTATTATATCTATTTATGAATATTAATAACAATATTAATTAAATTCCTAAATTATATTTAAGGCAAATTTTGTTTCATTTACAACATTTTATATAAAAATTATATCAACTACATTTTTTTATATTTTTTGATTTGGGAGTTCACTTATATTACATTATAGTTTGTAAATAGCAACGCCAGTTCAGAATGTGTTAGATCGTTTGAAATTTCATTAACATGTATGTAACCTTAAGAGCAACGTAAAATACAAATGTACATCATCAATATACAATCAATTTGCTCCAAAACATCATCAATATGCAATCATTTTTTTCCAAAAATCGTTTATCTATTGTTCCAGATGGTATTTATTTTCTTATCAGTGAGTAAAAAAAAGATTTGCTGAAATGAGAAGAGAATCTGAGAAAAGAAAATTCCCTAAGTAATAGAGTAAGTAAATAAATGCGTAGCTTGTTCGCCAATTTTTGAAATCATGAAATATATAAGTAAGCATTCTCATTTCTAGACATCAATTCACGATTACTGCAGCAGAATTGTTATAATGGAAATGTATTTATTTAGAATTCCATCAGCATTGTTTATGGCTATATAACATAAATTTTTTTATTTCTATAATATTGTCTTTTGATTCATCATTTTGTGTCAACAATTAAATTCTCTGATTGAAAGTTCTACGTTGTTTCAACTATACTCATATTCACGAAGGGACAACATTCCCTCAGACTTAATGGAGTCACTTTATGCTCACGTGATATACACCAAGTACACCAGATCTATTTAATTTTGTAGAAATTGATAATCCCATAAGAGAAAATAGTGCATGACGTCAGAGCAAATAAAAGAAAACGTGCAATTGAAAGTTAGAAGACATGCGTATTTAATGTTGTCATGCGTCCTGGAGTTCTCGTGAGTTGACTCCATTCTACAGCATGTGGCATCTTGTGTATAATTGCTCATCCAACGTTTGCTTTGCTAAATACCCTTATCTTTATTCAGGGTAGAAATCAAGAAATCATAGTAAAATTTTTGTAACTGTCTTACCATAAATGTAGCTGAATGCTTATAGTTACTTGTTGCGTTTGATAATTTATCAAACTGGTTTTTCTATTGAAAAATTATCTAAAAGAAATATACTAAATAACAACATGCCTTCTGTCTATCTTTCGGATAAGAATCAATGCGAATTTATGATACAATTTCGATCAATTTTATCTTCTCTTTTATTATTATTATTTTCCCCCATTACTTCTGTGACGAAACAATTTTTTGCTCTTTGATGTCGCATTAATAAACAGTCAACAAATGGGAAGGAGGTCATTTGAATTTTTAAAATAAATATTGAATAAGAATAAATGTTTCTTCCAAAGTGATGAGACACAAATATTGTTCAAATTTTGAAATAATTGAGAGAATATTATATTCCACATTTTCACATATATTGCGCAAAAAAAAAAAAAAAAAAAAAATCTTTATATTTTAAAAATATTTATCGATTGTTTTGTTTTTTAATTTTACAAAACAGAAATTAATTCCTTTTAAAAACTGTGCAAATTTCGAAATAGTTAAAAAATCTTATGAATCATATTATAGTTTTGACTATAAAATATTCATTTTAAAAACAGTTTGGATAGGAGCTCAGTTATTGTTTCTTTTATTACATTTTCCAAATTTAATTTAAAAAAATCAAACCAAATCCTATTTTAAAGTTCCATGCACGTTAAACTACAAAATATTCATATTAACAATAGTTTATATTTATCTCAATTCACATTATTTTTTACCACGTTTTAAAACCCATGAGTCTTATCTCATAGGAATCAATTTATCAAAGTTATGATATACGTCCTTTTAATGATAAAATACACCAACAAAAAAATTCAGAATAAAAAAGGAAAATATCTGTTATTATAAACAAATGAATCACCATTTCCGGGAAATCGAATGATGTTTCATTGCAAAGGGAGGAAAAAAAATCAATGGGGAAGCCTTATCAATAGTGGGGGGAAAAATCCCAGAAAAAAGAAAGGAGCTTTCGATAGCGACCTAGACTATTTTTTTGACACGTGTCTGTGCTTTTTGAATGACCTTTCTCCCCACTCATACGAATGGGCTCTGCCAAAATGAAGGAGAGCAGCAGCGACTGAACCCAAGCGACCCAGCAACTATGGGGACCACGAGCTTACTTTGGATCTTAGTAGTCTGCGTGTGATTTAAGTAACTAATTGTCGTTCTGTTACCCGTGTGCTTGGAAAAAAGCCGGCTGGGAAACGATGACGATTAAGTCTGTTAAAGGGTTGAATATTTTTTTTTTTTCTAATTCCTTCTTAAACTTCTTTTTTTTTTCTCCTAATTTATACTGAATTTTCTAGAAACAACCACGGTTTTTTTTATGTTCATTTTCTTGTTCCTAATCTCAGTTACTAAATTATTGCATACGTTTGCCCTGGCTTTAAACACTGATAGTAAGAAATTTTTGCAAATATAAAATCAGAATTTATTTAGTTAGAAGTGATTTATTTAATTAGAGTGTCCTTAAATTCTGTGAGAAATCGAAAATAAGTGTAGCTTTGCGAAATGTCAATGTGACAGAACGAATTAAAAAAAAACATTAGGAAATTTGACATTTGTAATTGATTTATCTTTTCTCTTTAGAAACGTTGCTTCTTGAAATTTAACTTAAAATTATTTAATAGACACGTTTGAATGAAGGGTTTAACAACAATTCATTAATCCTGAGTTTCCACAAATTATTATTATGATTATTAACAGGAAACTAATTTATGTACTTAATGGTATTTATCTATAGCAGAAAATAATGAATGCTGAGGATATTTTTTTAATTTTAAAAGGAGTTACTTACATTACTATAAGATTTTCATTTTTAACGTTTTTTTTTTGGGGGGGGGAATTCCAGAAACCGAGTGCTTGGGAAAATGCAGAGTGAGGAAAATGTTGTTTAAATATATGAAACCAAATAAATATCCTTGCATATATGGTTATCATTAAAACATTTTAAATCATAAAAACAAATTCATTCGTTTATAGATATACTCTATAGTGAAGTCCGGTAAAATTTATTTCGACATATTTCAAGTATTACAACAGTAAACTCATGCAAAAAAAAAATTTCTAGCGTTTTCATAACAATAAATTTAATACAGGAAGCCTTAAGTAATATTGAGGCTTCCTTTATTATATTAGTAACTAACTAAATAATGGTAACTAACTAAAGCAAATGAAGATGATTTTCTTAAATATATTTTGCACAGATTATGTAGAATCTGAAAGGAGAAAGCGTTGTGAAAAATTTACATCCCCCTTAGGGTTAGTTTCCCTTGTTCAAGAAAAACTGACCTAACGCATAAAAATGACTGTTCGAGGTGATAGAACTCTCATTCTGAGGGAAGTTATGCTAAAAAAGTGTGCATAAATTTCCGATTATCCGCGGAAGTGGCCGGCATGACACCCACAAATAAAACGTAAAACTGTTGAAAAGGGTTATAAATCAAATCAAAAATGATTTTCTACAATATATATTTATAGTAGGTAAGTCTTCGCATGTGATTATGATTTCATAAACAGTAGATTTCTATATTTACAAATCTATTGGTTTACCTGTTTACAAAATAGAAAAGAAAAAAAATCTGTTGTTTGTTTTTATTCCTTCGTGTGCGAATTATATTCGTGACTGAAGTTTCTTCAACAACATTTTGGGATTAAAAATCGCGGATACTCCGTAGTTTACGGCGTTTTGTTGATAGCTTCTCCATATTGCGGATTGTCATCTCCGAAAACAAGAACTGAGATCATTTTTATTTTTTGACAGCCCCTCAATGCATTGGCACGTAAACAGCTCTACGTGATGACCCTCAGGTATGCTTAGTCCCAAACAAGCCTCTTTGTGGGACGCTGCATTTACCAGTCAGTCCTCTTTCCCCCTCCTATTTCCCTCATTCTTAACGGTGGAAACACTTGGGAAGAATGTTTCTCTACGCTGGGAGCTAGCTGCACGCGTGTGTCCTTGGTGGAAAAATGACCGGAGGTGAAGGACTCGATGTATTCGGATCATAACAATGCAGCCTAGAAGTCGCCGGATCGTTCTGTTCAAATATTGAAGATTCATTTTTTCTCTCTCCTTTCGGAGCATCATTTACATATCTGACTTAACGATCAATCAAATTGAACACGGGCGGGTGTACTAAAATAAAATAATATTCTGCAAAATATTCTAATAAAAGTTTATTGAACTTTTATTGACATCTCAGAAAATTTAATATTTGTAAACCCTGAAAAGTTTCAACGAGAAACTGGACATTTACACGTGTCTAAAATTAGACGTGTTATACCTCATATGTTTTAAAATAAAAAATAAAAATTCTATAATAAATCTTGCATACGTGTGTAATAAAACGATAAAAAAAAAAGAATACACATGCGTTAAATCTTAAATATGCGAGTAATTATAAACATTTTGCTTATTTTTATTCTGCACTAACCATGTTCTGCACGGTTCAACAGCCTTTTTCTGTAACTTATCTGAATTTTGCTGTTTACTTTCTATATATACATACATTTTTGAAGAAGGAAAATAATGTTTCTAATAAATCCCCACTTTTATATATGTGTAATTTCAAAGGAATTTTAAATTTTCATAGGCGTTTGTTTCTCAAACACAAAGTACTATTGATTATGAATTGAAAACAAATATTTCATTAAAAAATTATGGAAAAGTATATTGTATCAAAATACATAAAAATAATGATTTACTTTAAAATCAATATATATTACATTTAGAAAGAAATTTTATAAATTCAAAAAGCCCCTTAACCCATACATATTTACATCCATAAATATTTTTGAAACGTAGTAGATATCCACTAGAGAAAAAAAAATGCGTACAGAAAATATTATTTTTATTTAAACAAACAAACAAAAAATAATAATATGATTTCCATTTTTTATTTTGTTCTTTGATTGTATTTTTCAAAATTAAGTCAGATAATCAAACTATTTTGTTGAAAAATTTCTGTTTTATTGTTCTGTTTTTTAAAAAAATCATATGTATCAAAATTCAAAATTAAATTACGATTACAGTGTTGCTTTATATTTTGTTAAATTTATATCATGGAGTGAGTGACGAATTTAGTTGCATTATGAAAAGTAACTGCATTTTGACCTCGAAATGAAGTGTCAAAACACTCTTGGGTTTGACGTGGATCAGATATTGATTTATAGATTTTCGATTTGCGTACTGCTAATTCTACGAAGACTCGTAAAAAGACGGAAAATACTTCATAATCTTTAAAAAAGGTTCTTATTGTCCTAAAAATGTCAAAACTACTCGCAACAATTTTTATTATATTTGCAACAACAGAACATTTTTTAAAAGAGTATTTTCACTGTTTTCATACAGCAGTGTCGATTTTCAAAAGATTCCGAAATATAGTGGAGCTTCTTTATATGGAGGGAGATCTTTACGTTCGTTTAATTTAGCTTTTAATATTATGTAATGATTATGGTCCTTGAATTGAAATTTTAAAATGTGGAAAAGTAAATTATATTTAAGAAAAAAGATATAGAAAGAGACATGAAAAATAAAGGCCTGGCAAAATAAACGTTTAAAATTTTGTCAAGCATTGATCAACAATTAAATAAATTCAATTATATGTATAATTTTTTAAATCATTTTTTTCCTTTTATTCGAAAACATTAACTATATATAATTCTTTTTAGTCTTGTATACTAATATTTCTATGCATCGATTTTTTTCCCCCATGGAATCCTCAAATTCGCTATGTACAAGTTCGACAATATTTTTTTTAGAACGTGTCATAGTGGAGTAAAATGACCGACCAAGGGCACAATGAATGAATTTCATCATAGGACGCGATAAAAAAAAAAAAAAAAAAAAAAAAAAAAGAAGAAGAAAAGAAAAGAAAGAAAGAATCGATGCCAGCAAAAGCCAAACTTTTTTTTATAGTGAATCTAGAAAACCTTCCAAAATTCTAAAACCATATATCGTCTTGTGTGAACATTTTGAACATTTGGCCAGAAGGAGATTCTCGAATGTCACACATTCGAGATGTTCTCGAAAGAATGTTCTCAAATTCTTTCGTCTCGCTTCGGGTGTTTGTTTTCTTTTTGAAGGAAATCAAATTGCTTCTATCTGTCTAATTTTTTGTTCCGTTTCTCTCTCGTTTTTAAGTTTTATTCAATCTGGTTTTTATTTCCATGCTCCTGACTAGGTGATTGACGATATTTTTAGTTGAATATTTAATTATTTATATATTTTTTGCAATTTTTTTATTATTAATCTTTTCTACAAATTTTTTAACTTAAAGTAATTTTTTTTAAAAATGATCAGCTTATGAAATTTTAAAATTATCCTGTATATTTCTTCGCTTTTTATTGTTTTTTTTCCCTTCAAAATTTTAAAATATTAGCCAAGAAAATTTCGTAATATTTTTTAAATTATTATTTTACTTTTAGTTTTTAGGATCGTCTAAATCGATAAAGTATTTGATTCCCCCCCCTGAAGGTGAAAAAGAAAATAAAGCTGAGGGAAAAAGCCTTAGGGAAAAAAAAAAGATGTTGAAAAACTAAAATAACTTGTTCTATTTAGGTATGAATAAATAAAAAGGCATTTGAAAATACATCGAAAATTTTACTTAAAAGTTTTCGAACTTAAATGAATGGGCATACAATTAAAAATTTCTGAGAAGTGAACACTGAATTATTTTAATCGTATTTTAAAAAAACATTCAGTAGTACAACAGATAGTACAGATAGTACAGCAAGCATAAAACTAGAGACAACTAAACCGCTTCAGAGATAATCTCACATGAGCCCTCCATCATTACAACTGCAAGGACGAGAAAATTAGGAAATCTTTATGCAAATAGATTTTTAATAAATGAAAAGAAATAATAACATATATAATTTACACTATGAAAAAAATTATCCTTTATTTAATTTCGCTAAGAGATCTTTTGTAGTTATAAATTTAAAACTACATAGACATCAATATTTACCGCTGATATCAGAAAATAAAAATAACCAATACTTTTATTTCTCACGACATAAATTCTTTCCTTAAAAAATATCTATCCTTGATATAGAATCCAGACTCATCTGTTTTTCAAAACATTGTTAGCAAGTGAATTTTGTAAAGTTTTTTTCTTATGTGATACTTAATAAAGATGACGTTCTAATAACCATTCAACTGTTTAGTAGACATAACAGTTACATGCACGAGGGTATGAGACGGTGCTCTGTTGAATCCATTTTTATACTCCCATATGCGAAGTAAACAAAGGGAAGTATTGTAATCAACAAGAAATTCGAACTCCAGACTTTGACGAAATCTCCATGCTTCAAACCTCCGAATTTTTTTTTTTAATCATGTCTGTCTCTGAATAGGATAACTTCAAAAGACTTTGAGCTAAGAGGATGAAATTTGTCATATTGTTTCTACTTCGAATTTGCAGATTTCTGTCAAATTTTGAACGAAATATGGCTTTCTATCCGGCTGTCCGATGGAAGCATTTTGACTATATGAGGCCACAGGCGCAAAATTGTTTTAGAAGCCTCAGATGAAAAATCTCTTGATAAAAATGTATCATAAATTTATTTGCTTTTTTTTAAATTTTACCTCTACTTTATGGCCTCTGCTTATTTTATTATGTATAAAATATATATGTATTACCTATCTGATTAGTAGAATACTTTATAAGTAGTGCGCATATGTTCAATTAAAGCTAATTTCCATCAAGTTTTGGCTGCTTTCCTTCTTTTGTATAAAATTTTTAAAGGAATGGAAAGATACAAGATTTCTTTGAGAAGTGGATTACCCTTGGATAAAGATTACGGGGTCATGAATTCAGTGACAGCTTAATAATGGAATTTATCTCGAATAGATTTTAAAGCCTCCTTGGGCCTCTAGGCACCTCCGCTTATGCCTGTGCAGAAAATTGTCGCTGAATATAAGTTAACATGATAAGTGGAGAGAATAAGGAGAATGAATTATCGTATCAGATTTGATATCATATCCGTCAAGGAGTTGAACGTCTGTAGACCTGTTTCTTCACAAGCATGTAAACGTGCTGACTAAAATATATGACATTTGGTATGCGAATTTGTGACTACAATTGTAGTTCAGTGTCTAATTTTGTTTTTAATCGTTTGGAGAAAAAAATAAACATCCGATAATTTCTGATATTTTTGCATTAACGCATCACAGCGATTAATTTCCACAGATCACACTGTAATAGGCTCCTCCGTAATATTATTCGCCAATGATAAACGGTTAATAATGCACAGATACATTTATTGGAGAATATGCGAGAATGATTAGGGGAGACCACTTCCGTTGGTTACAGTTGGAGAATCTGTCTAAGTATAATTTCAAGGATTATTCGATTTGACTCCCGAGATCATTTCTAGGTGATGGTTAATCATTTCTAGATGATGTCTATGTTTAAACCAATCATGTCATCACTTAGTATAATTAACAATGTTAAATTAGGTTAATCTGGGAAAATAATTTAACATAATTTTCCATGGGGACGAACATACATTTTACCCATTATTATTTGCACTTTCATTGTTTTAGAAATCTTTTTTTAATTAATTATCTGAATATAAAATGTTTTTGGAATATTTCCATGCAGAGCCCTTCTAGAAATAATTTTCTCATAATATTTTTGTAAAAACTTTCGCAATTTGAGTTTTAAAAATTTGTTTTAAGATTTAATGGTATTCATATAACATTTGTATTACATTAACAAATTTTTGTTTTTACTTAATCATTTTGAAGGTATTTACATCATAAAAATTGTAATATTAGGAAAGTATTTGTGGTGTTAGATATAAGAAAGAATTAATTAGATATTAGTAAAATTTAGCAGATAGGTTAAGAATATTTCTTTTATTTAATAAAAATATTTTAAGGGTTTTTTTGTTTTATTCAATTATTTTCTGTTTTACGTTATTATTTTTTAAACAGATTACAACAGTTTCCCCTTTTTGAGAATAATGAAAAGCAAGTAAAAAATTATTAAAATGTTGTGAAATTTCATGGAATATAACAGAGATCTATTTCTTTTAAAATACGCGAATTTGATCTGCCATCTATAGTTTCGACGCTCTGATTTTTGTCTCCTAGGAAACGAAGCTGTATTTTTTGAGACCTCTCGTATTCCCTGGAAATCTTAAATTTCCATTGTTTCTTCCAACTTGAAATAACGTCCAGTATTTGTCCATCTTTTCAATAAATTATTCGAGATTCCCCCATATTTTATTTCTCAGTAAATAGCTCTTGTTAGATAATATGGAAAAAATTATTAACTTTAAGAATTTATATTTTGTTTTATTTAGCTTTAAAGAAACTAGCTTTCGAAAAAATCTTTTTTTCCCCATTTAATATGTTTTATTTTAGTGAATAATAGCATTTTTGAATCGTTATTTCTTTCAGTATTATTGATTTCCATTATTGGCTGGCGTGTTATTATTACTGTCAATGGTGAAGTGACCTTTTCCCGAATTAGCATGGATTATATGCATTTCATCCAAATTCCCTCCTAATAATTAATCCGCCCTACAATGAAATCCAGGCTGAAGAAAATATGTGCAGTATAAGAAAACTGATAACTTTTAATTATGAAATGGTGAAGATTTTTTTTTCATCTCTTTAATACATTCTTTCACAGAGTATAAAGATGCATGGTATTCAGAAATTCTTGTCAGCTTCGTGTTACTATAAAGAAAAGTCTTTTGTTATTGTAATGATTAGATTGAGTAAAGGAAATGGAATCTATTAAGTGTGTAGAAGATTCCACTTGATATTCAATGTAATACAGCAAGAATCTATTTGAATTTTTAAAATTAGATATTTGAATTTCTTGCCTGCACCTGTTCTTTCTCTATTCCATAAAGAGGAAATATTTTGATCTTAAAAAAAAATTGACCTTGAGATTTTGATAAATATCCACATTTTAGACATCTCTGAACCCGAAAATTACTATTTTCTGTTAACTAGTGAATTCGATCATTCAGAAACGAAAATAGCTTATATGTTATAATTTGGCTTGCGATATTAAGTACCAATTTGTAGGTCCTATCAAATTTTGGATTCAGTCGAAGGATACCTATTTTTCACATTTCAGGCCGACAATAAAAATATAATTTTAGAATTAATTTGAATTTATTTTACCATGGGAGGAGATGGTTTATACAAGGGGATAACCTGTGAAAACATGTCCGTTCACACCGGGACCCAAGAGAAAAAGTCTGAGAAGTTTTTCCCTCAGTGCTTTTTAATTGAGAAATTCTTTTTAAGGATTTCGTTGACAAGTTTCGATTCAGCAAAAGGAATCTTAGGTGTCTTTGAAAGAAAGTAACACCTTTGTCGCAAGAGATTTAATTCTCTGCGTTTGCATTGTGAAAACTGTATACTTATTAGTTTTTTTAAGCTATGTTAAAATTAGTTAAATAAAAAAGTGAGATTGGGCTCAAGAAATAAGAGAAAATTTTAGAATAAAGTAATATGGGCTAATTTAAGATTAAAAAAAATAAGAAGTTAATTAGGATTTAAAGTAGATTAAGAGATATCATTGCACATAATCAGTTTATTTCATATTCAAGTTAAGATAATCAAACAATACAAAGTTTTTTTTATCAATCTATAGCATTTTTATTTATTTAATTACCAACTACTACATTGATAACAAAATTCATTTGCAAACTTATAGTTCTATTTCTCAAATATAATTCAGTTTTAAAGTACCGAGCAAAACATAATTTTTTGTATTATTTGTATATTAATTAATTAATTATTGATCTAAATGTGTAGGTACACAATGAAATTATAAACTTTTTCTAAGTTGTTATTAATTTCTATTTCTAGATTTTATCCAAATTTTTAGAATTTAAATTATAAATTGCGTAACCTTACAAGCATCTACTGAAAAATAATCATGTTTCTGTGGAGTTCAAAAAGCGAAACAAAAACTTTAAACAATAAAATATACGAGTTTAAATGAACTATAGAATTAGTAAAATTGTCTGTGTAATTCAAAACATCAAATAGAAACTTTGAAATAGAAAAAAATAAGGGTTTAGATGAATTCTAGAATTAGTCCAACCCTCAGTGTGGTTCAAAAGACGAATTAGAAACCTTAAAACAGTAAAACATACGAGTTTGCATGAATTCTAGAATAAATCTCTGCCCAATCTTTATTAGTTTATAAATAATTTTTTAACTGGATTCACTGAAGGATTGACAAAATTTTATGAATGTATTTCATGTTTCTATTAATATTTTTTCAATGAGAGAGAATTTAAATTGGTATTTCCTTATTGATTTCGAATGGCGTAAAAAATATTGAGTGCTTCATAAAAACTTTATACCTTCTTAAAGGAACTTTCATTTATTTTTATGAGCATGCGTTATTGTCGAACCAGCTCTAACTAAGCTCTTCGAGAGCAATCAAGTTCACTCAGACATTTGTAGCCCATTATTTTTCATCTGATATCATTCACTGATCATCAAAGTCAACTATTTTGGAGGTATGTGATATTGATTATTTACTCTTCAATTAAATAATCCATTTTCCTTGAATGTTTTTTTATAATACACTTGACACAGCTTGGCCAAATCTGACTCTTACTTTATGATTTCTTTCAAAAAGCATATAAAATTGATTAATTCGCTGATAATGCAATACAATTAAATTCTTTAAAAAGTACTGGATATATCTAAGATACAAAATTTTGGTATGTCATATGATATAAATTTAATATGATACTAAACATATTAGATTCATCTGAATCCTGTACACAAAGGAAATCTCATAGTGAAGAATAGTTTCTTCAATAAAATCTTCGGTTTTACGTAATAAAAAAGACTACATGAAACTGAACCTGAAATAATAACTTAGATAAATTTTCCCTTCAAGATGTAAGAATAATATTTTCCAAGCTCTACCTTTTAGTGATATCCTAAAAGACGTAATGCAAATAACAATGAAACAATATTTTATTTGGATTTGGGCAGTTTTCTCTTCCTGTAAAAAATTTTATATTGATTTCTTTTATTATTTTTGTTTTTAACTCAAAGTTCTTGATATATATATATATATATATATATGGTATATAAATGAATTTTGGTCACTGATGTAGAAGTGGCGTAAGGAAAACTCTTTCTGCAAACTTAAATGCTTAATAGCAGAAAATGCCCTACAATTTTATGTGGGGTAGAAATTATCCCCATAAAATTGTGGCCCTTGGACCGTGAATGCCTTGCGTGACATTCATGAACAATAGTTACGAAAAATAGATATTTGGCATAATTCTAACGTTTTTACTGAATCTAGCATACGATCTTGGCGATTAATTGTTGACATGCAATTAACATTCAAGTACAAAAACTCGAATATGCATTTTGGACGACTTTGGATCGTTTCGACTGATTGAAAACAAAATTTAAAATATAACTACAATTGCAATCATAATATCTCTTACCAAGTTTTATTTATTTAAGTCATTGTATTTTTGAGATATTGAGTTTACATGCATGTGAAAATCCAGATCAAAGACGGTTAATATCTTGATGAATTTGCTACGAATCTACCGTTTAGATGCTTAATCTGTATATCAAATTCTATCCTTCTGATTCCTTACCTTTTCTAGTTATCGTATTCACTTGTGCTCAGACAGCCGAACAGACAGATTTCCTCTGAATCTATTTCGCTTCAAATGGATCGAAGTAGGCAAATTTGACTTAAAATCCTTATGCCAAATTGCATCTGTCTTCCTCAAATTGTTTTTGAGTGATCGTATTCCCAGACCGACAGACAAATAGGCAATCCCAAAAATTTGTTTTATAAACTCGGAGAGGTCTGAAATGTGCAGATTCTTCAAAATATCGAGAGGAATTTTTGACGTTTATACAATTTTATCTTTATATACTTCGTGTACTAGAAAGTAAAAGTAAATTGACGTGATTTTTTTGAATTTTTGTGAATTGAACAAGAATTAAGTAATAGCATGCAAAAGATTGAAAAACATATTTCAAGATTAATAAATGTTAATCTTACCTATTCTCCGCAAATTTAATAAAAGAAAAATCATCCATGGTAAAGAAACTTCTACCGGATTATGAAAATTCTATGCTTATTATCTTCACTAATCGCTAGTCAAATTTATTTTCTGTGAAAATAAAACAGAATTATGAACAGTGTAAAATGGTACCATGTTACCTGTTTTTAATTATAAAAATTTGAAGAAGGCATAAAAATTTAAATAGTTCTATCGGTTTTAGAAAGAGATAACTTTACCTTGTCATGAAAAAAAAATTTTTTTTTCTCTCTCAAAAAAAGGAAATCTTAAAATTAGTAGGTATTACGAACCAGCATGAGGAGGAAAGATGATTAAAATGGAATTTACATCTTTTTTTTTACAGCTACAACATATACAGACTAATTCCCTATAATTTTTCCAATGCTTTCAAGGCCAATTATGAGGAAGAACATGTTTAAAACAGGTTGCTTGTTTTTATTTAAAACAGTTTATGCAACACATAAGGTTATTTAACTTTCCAAATAAAGCATTGCTTTTCCTTATCTATCAATATTGTTTACTTTTGACTTTCGAATTGCAATTTTTGTTAAAGGGTTACTCAAAAAGAAATTAATTTATGTGACGCGACAGTCAAATGATAAGAGCAAATATATATACCGTGTAATATCCAACTACGCGTTGTTTTATATTTGTTCTTGCAAGTTGCATAACAGATTCTAAAATAAATCAATGCGGAGTATGTGTCACGTAAATGAGACGGACTCCATCCTGTGAGGAAATTAAGTTAGAAAGAAAATGTAATTTTTTTTCAAATATATACATAATATATAAGAACCAATTATATATTAATAATTGATAATCAAATTATTACCAATTGTACAGGATACAGTCGGTAATAATTTGATTTTTTTCTAAAAATTTAATGAAAATGATTACAGAAATTCTTCATTTTTATGATATTTATATATTACTAAACCACTTTTGTTCAGACTGCTCCGTCTGTGAGTTTACTGAACTCTTCTTCCATCTGAAAATATTAAGTAAACATTTGTTTTCAACATAAAATTGCCAGGAAAACGTAGTAAACAACAAGTAGGAAAAATAGCTTTTATATAGGTTTATACTAAATCATTTCGCGTTTCTAGTAATACAATTCGTGATTTGTTTATCACTCAAATCAATGTTTCTTTTAGATGTCTTATTCGATTTCAGCCATTTCTGGTCACTTCTATATCGTGTTAGTTTTTTAACCGTTAAATAACAGTAGAAAAGGTAAAATTATATGATATATCATGATATATAAAAAAACCAATGCATCTTTCAGCAGATCTTTATGACTACTATATTCAATTTGGGGAAAAAATTGATGTAAAAACTCCAATAATAAATGGAGAACATAAAATTATAATTTTAATATATTATACATATAAACATGTAGAATTTCCTCGCATTTAGGCTTTCGTCTTTAATGTTTTCCAGTCGTTTACAGCACTTTTTGCTGGTTCTCTCAGCTTGCCATAGCATTTTTACTTTCGCAAATGATTTCCCATGATTTGCATTTTCCCTCATTTTACACTATTACTCCTCTAATACCTTGAAAAATGTAAAAAACGGGTAAAACTTAACTGCACAGATAATTTTATAATACGTATCTAAATAAAATTATTTGAAATGTATCTTTGCTGTATAAAAAAGTGTCGTAGGTCAAAAACCACATGCGTACTCATGTAATAGCTGGAATTACTAGCGAAAAAGGACATTTTGTGACAGACTTGAAGCTTAAAAGCTATACCAATATATGGCATTTTAATTTAACAGTGACGATATCTTTTTGTCTGTTCAGCATGTCTCGAGTTTCATTATGATGTCATTTTTGTAGACAAAATATTTAAATAACAATTTATACGATTTATTGAAATTCATGGATCCCTAATTAAAGATAGCATCGAAAATCTCAAGTCTTTCATTGAAGTAGGCATATTCTTCAATCTATTCCTTCTCTGGATTCTGAACACATAAAGTATTTGCTCTAATGCGTATCAAAGCGTTTACTTTTCTGTACAAGCCTACATAGAAAAACTATTGTAATAGTCAAAAAGTCGAGATATGAAAAATTTTAGGGGTTATGCTGGATTCCAGATGTTGGATTAAATCCACCAATGGGAAGTCTGTTAATCTCTCCGTCCGATTTTTTAGAAACACGATAATTCAAAGACACAACGATTTAGATGATTAAAATTGGTGTATAATTTTATTATCAGAATTATTTGCTTGTTCGAATTTGGGTAGAATCAATGCAAGAAAATTAGGCTTAGAAATGTGCCAAAAAGTTAAATAAAGTTTGGTTATAAAATTATTTTCCTATTTGGAGGCAACTGCGGCTGGAACTTATGAATCTATATTCAAACTATGCAAGGTTTAAAGAAATGGATTTCACAAGAAAAAGTAACAAAAGGCTCTGACAGAAAAGATTTGGAGATTACTGGAATGAAAAATAGGTCAATAATTACAAGGAATGCCCAGAAATGGATTATGTAAAGTTCCATTAATGTTAGAGTAATAAATGCAGCGCAGATAGTATGAAACTCACAGAAAATAAACTTTTATTAATTAACATTAAGATTCCGTAGCCCACAAGCAGCATTAATAATGCGCTGACCTTCTTTATATACAAAATCGGTGACTTTGGGTACAATTTCTTTATGATTTATTTGTTAATTCCCTAATTCTTTTCACCAAACTTTCCACAGTCTTCATTAAGAAATTTTGTTTCATTTCATTCATCAGTTTTAGCTGAAGAGGCCTCCAAACAGGGAAAATTATTTTATGGCCACCCTGTATATGATAACTTTTAGAATAAAACATGTCTGTCCTTGTTTTTGTCCTCATGTTCATATGTTCCTGGTTCCTCATGTTCTATTTGGTAATTGTAAGGTTTGAGGGTGCAAAATTATGGGGTGGCGTTATGTGTGAGCCCAATAACTCAAAAACACAAGAAGCTATATAGATAAAATTTAAAATGTGATTCTTTCACCAGAACTGCTTATTTTTTCCAATATTTGGATCAAATCCATCAATAGAAACCGGTGATTCTCTTAAACACTTTTTCTTTTTTTCTCTTTTTTTTTATTGTGCTAATAAGCTACTCAAACATTATTCACGCACGCAAAAATTCTTCAGAATGGTCCGGTCTTTCCTTTCGTAGGGGGGGGGGGGGAATCATTTACAATTATTTACCTTGAACTCGCATTCAAGGACTATATTACACGTATTTTTGGTTATTACGTTTTATTTATCCACGTGATGCTTCGCCGCCAAATGAAAATATTAAAAATCTTTATATACGTTAGATTTACTTTAAATGAAAGAGAATTGTGGGAGAAAAATAGCACGAGAAGTAGTCAAATTGCCATTCTTGAAAACAAACTTTTTTTTTTCTTTTTTGAATTTTCAGATGGCGGAAAATAATTTCGAACAATAATTTTCAATCGCTGGTTAACTTAAAAAATTCTGTTGTTGTTTCTAATGGCACTTGTCATAGAAAAAGCCCGCTGACGAAGTCAGCGATTTTAAGCCGAGAGAACGTCTCTTTTTTTTTTCCGTAGCGCCCTCTAGAGCCAAGAGTACGTCTTAGCTACTCACGCGTCACAGCCCTTTTTACGGAGCGGGCTTCATTCATGCATTTCATTCACTCATCCACAGATCGTAATTTAGACCTGAATCAGAGAACGATCACCTCTGAACCAATATCCCCAGTGGTATTACTTTCGACATGGAGGACTTTGCGACAAATTTATACGTGCGCCATCCGCCACACACACGGAGAGTCTTCAACCGGCGGGGTTCGAGCTCACAACTAAGGGATGAGAATCCAACTTCCTACCAACCAAGCTATTCCGGCCTTTAAGAAAATTCTAAAATTAATAAACAGAGAAAATTCTTTGATGGATAGGGCACTTAAATCATGCTTTTAGAGTATTTCTATTCGCGCCAGTCCAAAATGTATGGTTGCGTAACACAGATTCAACTCTTTATAAATGACATTCTTAAGTATAAGAGTACAAGAATACTGAGAGAAGAACAGTTGCAATATTTTATATGTATTGAAAAATAACACCATTTATAAAACAATATCAAAGAAGAATTCCTTATAAAGAAGATAATCAAAAGGAACTGTTGAAATGTTATACTCTTTCATGGAAATGGCAATGGAGTCTTAATAACATCATCACACAAATTTCATCCAAGCAGACGATGTGCTTTTCTTGGTACGTAACATTCTCTAAGAGTGTGAACGCGTATTTTTAAAATTTCAACAAGTATTATTTACCGGTTTCTTCTCTAAAATCTGTTTGCTTGATGTAATTAAAATGTCCTCTTAATTGCATGACCTTCTAATTAATTTATATCTTTTGCAGCTTACTACGTCATTTTTCTCTCCTACAAAGCTGATAAACCAAGCTTCTTCGATGACCCGATACAGAGTATTTTAGCCATGTTCATCATGTCATTGTCAGAATTCGGAGATATTTACGAACAATTTCATCACACTCATCATCAAAACATAGCAAAGGTATATTTATTAATGCCCTTTAATTATTTTGTTGTTTTATTACTCAAATGATGTATATTATTGTATATGCATGGAGCTTTTAATTTTAAAGAATAATGGATTCATTTCTTTGATGTCGTTGGTTCTCTTTGTAATAACTCCAAACAATCCATACAATCCACAATAATGTCGAAATAACTAATGTAGTAATAAATCTGATTTTAGTTATGCGAAAGGCAGAACATTCTTACTCTTGATTAAATCAACATCAGAACATTATAGCTGAAAGTATCACGGTACCAGCATCAGAAAATTATTCTTTAATGATTGATAAGAGCAGTTCATGAATACGACCTCCTCCTGCTTTAGTAGTTTCCCATCTAAACTCTTTGGGGGATCTGGTTTCTGCCTGTCAAGAAAATACACCCTCTGTTAAGCGTTTATCAACGAGGAAAAGACACATCCCCCCCCCCTCCTTGTTCTTGTAAGCTGATCTATTCACTGATTCTTCAGTTGCCATGGGCCTTTCGCTCAACTATTCTGGGCAGCAGAACTCATGGGAAGTTTAAGTATAGCTTCTAACAATGTGCATCACTAATAAATGGGATCCATTTTGATCCCCCAAGTGCTATAAAATCAATCTAGAGGTACTAAATATATTTTATTTTAGATGAATATAAATATAAAATTAGAATAATCACTCAAACGTTTGTGCAGTTATTCTTGTTTCCGACTAAAAAAAAATAATAATGATCATTTACTTTTTTTTTTTTAGAAATTTCATTTAATGTTATTTGTTTAGAAAGTTCAATATATGGAACTTATGAAAATGTTAAGCGCCGACGAATGCTTAAAATGTTAAGATTTTCTGGAAATTCGTAAACATTTGAGTAAAGGTAAAGCAGTTTGAAACTGTTCAACTAAATCATGAAAAGTGTAATTTATATCACATTAAAAGATGAAATTTCAAATAATCCTTAAAAGCAATCATTCTAATAGAGAAGTTGAAATGTATATTCATTCCTTTTACTCTCTCGTATGAGAAGCTTAATGGAAGCATTGTAATCACCAAAAAAATTGAACTCGAGATTGTGAGTAATCTCTAAGTTTCAGACCTCCCTAAGTAAAGAAAACATATTTTTGGCCTTATGTATATCTGTATGTGAATGGACAACTCAAAAACACTTTTAGCTAAACGGATGAAATTTAGTATATGGATTGATAATCAAATATGTAGATTTCTATCAATGTTGAACGAAATCCATTCTTAGGAAATCTGTCTGTCTGGCTGTTTGATTACAAGTGAAATCGATAACTCCAAAACGAAAAGAACTAGGTTGATAGAACTTTTCACCAGGTTTAGCATTTAAAATATAAATTCTTATTAATTTGTCAAATCAAATCTTCCAAAGGGTTTACTGTCTGTCGGTCTCTACTTTCTCATGCATGTAAACGCAGTAACTAACTCATAAACGGATTGACTCATAACGGATGAACTCATAAACGGATGAAATTCGGTATGTTGTTTGGTGATTAAAATTGCAGTTACGTGTCAAATTTTGATTTCATTCGTTCGGTAAAAAAAGTGTTGAAAATACATATTCGCAGGATAGGTTTAGTAAAAATGTTAGAATCACTTCAAAATAACTGTTGTAAAATTATAACGTAATTATATTTCATAACTATTGTGCGCTAGGGCTATGCAAGACATTTGCGGTGTTACCAAAGGTCTATAATTTTATATCAGTTGAAGGGGGATAAGGCCTTAATTGCACAGTATGCACGAAAGTTTCGGAGAGACCACTCTCTCAGATTAAGTAACTAGACGTCAATGACTGCTGTAATGATTCAGTTGCCCAATCATTAATTTATGATTTTTGAGCACATATCGTAAGTTTATTGGAACTTAATTACATTGGCAGGAAAATTTGGTGAACAATCAACGTGGTAACAGAAAATGTGTTGTGTGTTTAGAGAATTAAAAAAAATGACGGATGTAAAAAAGCTTTCAATGCTTTTGACCTAACTCAGTGAGTTACTGAAGTGCGCAAAATCTACTGTATCTAATAGACTCATAACTGACATGCAGTTCGTATTCCCCCCCCCCGAACTTATCTACTCTTGCCGTTTCGCAATAGTAATAAACTTATCCATTTCATAGGAAGGGATGCGATGGAAAGTAGATGCGATACTGTCTACAATATGATTGTAATATCACAATTAATTCAGGGCAATTAAATATTTTTTAATGAATTATTCTCTCAATATCTGAATTAATCCGCTAATAACAGGTTAAAATGAAATATTTCTTATCTGCATGATCAAGATTTAACTTTAAAAGAAATTTAATTGTGTGAAATCAAAAATTCATGGTTAAATAAATGATTGAATGATTTATTCTCCCGAATTATGTACTTGAAAGTTAATAAAGGTCTTCATGTATGGGAAAAACTTGGGTCAGTATTATTCATATGACATCACAAGTGTCATGAGCGAATACAAAAAATAGTTAACTTAACAATCAAAACGAAATTAAATTAGCAGTGACATAATCGACACCATCTGCGAACACAGGAAGGTCTTTTTCCTCATTAGCATGTCTGGGAGTTGTAACCAAGCTAACGTTCACAGTATAAAATTGCCTCTACTTCACATTCATTCTCAAGTCACGTTGAAGAGAGTGAAATTTTAAGAAAAGATTAGAATTTTGAAATCTGGAATACCTTCAGTCGTATTCTGTTAGTTATTAAAATTAGGATTCTTCTTTTCAACATCCAAATTCGTCTACTGTTTTTAAAATAACTACCGAGTGAATTCTTCCATCTTAATAGGAATCTTAACTTAAAATATAAAATCTTGTACTGTTTTTATAAGTTTTGAAATATTTTGAATCGTTCCATTTAAAAATAAATTTATGAGTCAATAGGGCATACAAAATTAGCTTTCACTTTCAAGAGAAACGAAATGGCTTTTAATTGTTGAATAAAATATTTCTAGATTATCTATTTTTATCTTTTTTTTTTTATCTGCAGACAGGTAAAAGAAGGAAAAAAATCTTACTGCAATTGTTAGCAAGGATGAGTGAAGTAAATGCAAAATTATGGAATTTCTTTTTGTATATAGTATATGCAGACAGAAAGCACTGTGATCCTCAAAAAATTCGACCTCAAGATTTTAATGAATGTCCACGTTTTAAAAATTTCTGAAAATCCTTTTTGAAATTTTTTTTATGTGTTTCTGACCATGACAGCTCAAAATGCAATAGGCTGAAGTAGATCAAATTTTTCGCATGAATATTATTTCAAAATTACAGAATTGTATCAAATTTTGGACCAGATCCTGGTCTACGTAATAACTTAAAAACACAACGAGCAAATTATGCAAATTTTAATTCATTATAAATTCTAATATACCAAAATTGTAGATGTGTTTTTAGTTTCACACTAATCCACCATAGGGTGCATTGTCTGCAGGCTTGTCCTTGTCTGTAAACAGTGTACCAAACGGCCAAATAAACCGATGATAATGATTCACGAAGAGTCTAGATATGGGATCAATTGATGGTGTTATGTCTGCGAACAGACTCATGATTCAAAAACTCAACGAGCTAGATAAATGAAATATGGAATGTCGTCTGAAAGATTAGCTTTCAAAATCGGTATCAAATTTTGTACACAATTACTTAAAGGAAAAATTTCTAAAATGAAGTTTATCTTCTCTTCATTTTACTATGAAGCTGAATACCAAACGCACCATATTGTGTAAGTGAATGCAAAAGTTGAGAGAAGAAGACTCCCGTTGGTTATGTTTTTTTTTTTTTTTTTTCCTTCTTAGTTAATATACGTTTTTTTTAAAGGAATTTTTCTCATTCAATTGAATTTGAAATCAATGAAGTAAACTTATTTCACGTAATAATATACATTATTATTGCGCAACTCGAGCTTTGCTCTGGAATGGATTACTCATTCATTAAAACGGAATCATGTGTGACGTCATTGAGCAGAATAAGGCAACGTGCAATTATGTCGATGTCAAATGGCATGCATAGATGCGCTTGCCATTAAAACTGTACTGTCAAGTACGTTGACTCAATTAATTTCTGCTATACAATTTTATACTATAACTAAACCATAATATATTGAATTTATTTCATTTCAGGTATTTTTTATAATGTACATGGCACTTGTAGCATTGCTTCTTATCAATATGTTGATCGCCATGATGGGAAAAACTTATCAAGATATAGCTGAACGAAAAAATGAATGGATGAGACAGGTAAGGTAAAAATTTCATTAAAAAATTTCTGCTGTATTTCTAGGCTGTTTTCGCAGTAATTTATAAAATGAATTAGATTTATTTATTCATTCTTAAATGAATTAATTATCCGTTTTTGACGTATTTATAAAGCAAGGAACCAAAAATTAAAAAAAAATGGTGAGAAAAAACTTTTTTTTATTTAAGAAAACTTTTTTTCATTAGTTTTTAATCAAGTACATAAACAAACTTTTCTCTGGAAGGAAATCTAAGCTTGTAGTTTATGCATAATACCGAGAGACATATATCATCCAAAATTATAATTAAAAGCTTGGTCGTCGAGTTCTGGTTTAATGCTGGAATAAGTTTTTTTTAATACTTCTTCCCATGTCGACCCTTTGTTAAAAACGACACTTTCGCTTTTGGTATGCAAAACAGGCGACGACATTAATTATAATACTCGCAGCTCCAAAAAATCGATCAATGAGATGAGTTCAGTTCATAATGGCTTAAGTCAAGTTTACTAAAGTGACCAGACATTTTGGATAAGGCAAGGAATTCTCGGTTTCTGAATCTTTGTACGACTTTTAAAGTAAGTTACGGTTTTGAGCAAAAAGTTGTAGATGTTCAAATTTTTTATTTCTAATTGCATATTGGATAGGGAAAAAATGTTAATTAGTTTTGATTAAAAAAGCTTATTAATAAATCTCCTTCTTAACTTATTCGTGCATAAAAGTATGATCACCATATTTTAGTGAATAAAGGCTCTTTAGTAATGTTATTAATTTCCATGATCCGTAGGCGCAGTTATTAGTACACGCATAAAATAACTAGATATCCCCTAATAGCCATGAATATCCAGAATTTTGTATCTTTGCCCTAGCTTGATTCTGTATCCTCCTCTTTAAATATTTAAACTATGCAAGTTAAAAAAAAAAAAGTTTTCCAGAAAGTGTGGTCACTATAGCTGCACCAGTTTTTGAAGGGGGGGGGAGTTTTTCGATTAGAAATTTCAGAATTCATGTTTGTATTTGGAAGCCGCAATGGGATGGTTGTAAAGTCCAAGTTTCGAGATCGGAAGGTTTCTGACTCAGAACCCGATTATGATAGAAATGAGTTTTCATTATCAATATGCGAGTGGCAGGCTTATATAAAAGTGATACAGAGAGTTAACGACTTCCAGTGTCATGGTAAGAAAGTTTGCTGTGGGGAACTTAGTGTCAGCTTGTCGTCTGACACTAATGATCAAAATTGTAATGTCTGTCCCAATAGAGCCACTGTGCTGCTTGAAATGGTGGGACGCATATTTAATTAAACTAAACCTGTTTTTGACCTGTATTTTAGTAAATCTCTTTACTTTTATTTTTTGTTGTTATTATTTAAAAGGATTGTTAAATAGCTCTAAATATAAATATTTCAATTCTATAAATACGCTTCACACAAATGAAAAGCAACTTGCACCACTATCACTATATTGCTTTCACACACTCTCCCTCCCTCTTTCCTTTTTTTAAAATTATGTATGCCTATCTTTTTCTTCTCATCTGATGTCTTCCCAAATTTCAGATTTATTAAAGTGTAGAGTAATAATTTCTAGGCAGTGAGATTATATTTGCCTTCATCTAGCACAAATGTGCTCAATCACTTTTACTCAAAATTAGTTTTCTACTGCCATTTGAGTTAGATATTGATGACAAGTGATAATATTACCATGGAAAATAAACAGGAAAAATAAATCTACTTCATTTGAAATAGAGATTCTTTTTCCAATCTTGTTGGTGAGTACTTTGGAGTGAATACTTTGTTAAAACGAAGGTTTCATGATTTTTTAAACCATGATGAGGAATAATGAAAGTTTGAAAATGAAAAGGTGGGTTATTTTAGAGTATCCATTCGAGATTACACCTGAATTCTACTGTGTGCACAATTTTGACGCCTGTTAAATCGACCATCAGTCAAGCATCTCCGGTTTTTGGAAAGTGTATAGAGGGGCGTTTGGCGACTCATATATCGTTTTTGGCACCTGACCATGTTCAAAATAATAAAGTTTATCCCGAAATACTCCTCGTACAGCTTAAAAATTGAATGTTAATGTAGCAAATTCATTATTCATTTCACTTTTTGATTACGTGCCAAAGTTAGAATACATGCAAGTACGAACTTCAAAATGAAGCTTATTACAATAATGCTGAATTCATTACTAAACGAAAGGCATGCCTCATATTTTCTTCTTTCTTAGCGAATATTGATAAATTAGGAAAAAAATCTCTTCAGTGAAGTGAAAGTTCATTTCAAATGACTCCACAATCTCATCAAAACCATCCTTATTCATCCTTTATTTTACACTATTTTCAAACCTCGCCTTCTTTCTTCTACAACAAATGGTGCAATTGATTCCAAAATAATATCAGCTCGACATGGTGTAAGTATGTAAGCAGAAGTGGCTTTAAGCATTTTCCAATCAGAAGGAGTGCACATTAGGAGACCCTTCTTTTAATAATTTTGGTCAAAAGTTTATACACTGGTGTGCAAAACTTAAGTAACAATGCAAATTTTAAGCAGATAGCCATGAAATTGCAGAAAAGGAGTTCTTGCGATCAGTACAATGAACACGTAATTCAAGAGAAAGGTCATGCGTATGCAAATATCAGGAACAAAACGTCACAGGCGACGTGAGCGCACGCAAAACACGTGCGGAAGGCGCGCGCAGCACAACACAACAATAAAAGGAAGGACGGAAACGC
Source organism: Argiope aurantia (assembly GCA_026543865.1). Lineage (NCBI taxonomy): Eukaryota > Metazoa > Arthropoda > Arachnida > Araneae > Araneidae > Argiope > Argiope aurantia. The sequence goes on along the minus strand of JAPMOR010060787.1, from coordinate 35,435 downwards.
AATTAAAGGCATTCGCTGCAAGTGCACGTGAGTTAATTCGTGAAATATGGCTAGCAGAAATCACCTGGACGATTTCACACGTGGAAGAATGATCGGAAAGCTGGAGGAGCGGCGTAGTGTCACCAGTGTAGCTGAAGAGTTCGGAATCAACAAAAGTGCCGTTTCACGCGCTTGGAAAGCCTTCCAAACTTCAGGTACAGCTGTGAGAAAGGTTGGTGGTGGCCGCCCCAGGAAAACAACTGCAGTGGATGATCGACATATCGTTCTGCAGGCGAAAAGAACCCGAAACCAGTCATCAAGCGCCATTGCTCAGCAACTGTATGCAGCAACGGGGCGACAAGTGCCGCGTTTTACTGTGTCCAGACGCCTGCACAAAGGTGGCCTATTCGCCCGCCGTCCTGAACGCTGCATCCCTTTGACAGTTTCCCACCGGCGGCACCGTTTAGAGTGGTGCAGGGAGCACAAAAACTGGACATCTCATCAATGTAGTCGTGTCCTCTTTACAGATGAGGGTCGTTTTAGTGCCACAAGCGATTCCCAACGCCAGTTGATTTGGAGAGAGGTCGGGACACGGTTTCATCCCAGTAACATCACGGAAAGAGACCGTTTCGGTGGTCCTGGAGTTGTCGACTGGAGAGGCATTATGATGAACGGGCGGACTGAGCTCCACGTTTTCGACAGAGGTTCTGCAACTGGAGATCGCTATTGTCAGGAGGTGATCCTTCCCCATGTGCATCTGTTCCGAGGTGCCATTGGATCAGACTTCGTTTTTATGGATGGCAATGCACGGCCACACAGGACTCATGCTGTTGAGGAGGTCCTGGAAAGTGAAGATATCACTCGAATGGATTGGCCGGCGTGCTCCCCTGATTTAATCCGATAGAACATGTGTGGGATGCTTTGGGGAGACGCCTTGCGGCACGATTACATCCTCCTGGGAACACCCGACAACTTAAACAGATGCTGATTGAGGAATGGGCACTCTTACCTCAAGAACTGTTGGACAATCTGGTGCTGAGTATGGGGAGACAGTGCGAAGCAACCATTGCAGTAAGGGGAGGGCATATCCCATACTAAGGAACATCTGCTTGCTGTTCTTCCTCTTGGACAGACAATCATGTGTAACGATACTATGAGTTCAATAAAGCATTTTTTGTTTGATTCCATACTGTATGCATTCTGTTCATTTCTGCGCAACTAAGTTTTCGTCATTCTTTCAGAACAAAATAATGTATCTCATTTCTGAATTTCATGTCTCTCAGATGATTTCTCGTGAAGTTATGGCAAAAAACATACCTGTTGCTTAAGTTTTGCACATTAGTGTATATTCATTACGATTCACATTCCACACGTCTCACATTTCATCATGATTTTAACTTTAAAATGTTTCAATTATTCATTTTAGGTTAATATGTCATTTTAATTATCTAGTGAAAATGCATATGTTTTTATTTGTTTATTATAATTGAGTGATATTCACGGTTTCATTATTAAGTTATTTAAGCAGATGCTCGGTATTTATAAATACCATAATTACGTGAATAAGTAGGAACTTAGTCAATTATACTTGTTAAAGTATAATTGGCCAGGTTCGCATTTTTTACAAATTTATTTATTTAGTAATTTGGCTTATAGCATCTTTTTAATCAACCTGTTCCTGAGCCGTCCTCGTCATTGAATCAGAGTTTAAAATTACCAAGTACACCCCAAAATAGCACTATTGTTCCTCTCAAACGGAATGTTATTATAATTAAACTAAGCTTGTTTTACACCAGTCAATTTTTTAATAGCAACTAATTTACCCCTTTTAATTCGTTTCTATCTGGAAATGCTGCATTTAGAATAGCAATTTGTTTAAAATTAGTGAATGCTGAAACGCAATGGCCATTTATTTAAATTACTTTTCAAATAACCTTCTGGTTTATGGCTGTAATATCTCGAACCAGAATATGCTTACTCTCAAATGGACTGACGATACCATAGCTCTACAAAAACGGATTTCAGGATATTGGATAAGAGTTGAAATTATTGTCTCCGCACTAATTGCGAAGATATATTTTCGCTTTACGTCGGCATGTTTCGCAAAAATATGATTGCGTTTTGCTGCTGTATTTCAAGCTGCCATTATCCAATCACATAGTAGATGTAAAACATTACTGCAATGGCGTACATTTTTGAATAATTTTCTCGATCTTGACGAAATTGCAACGAATATTTTATTTATTTATTTGCAATTTATTTACAAAATGTCATTAATAGAGAACTGTTTTCTCTCGATTTTTCATTTTCTAACCATACGCACTAAATTATAATTTCCAAATTCATTTTTTTTAAACGAGACATTTTATTAAAAAATGTATTTACTGTCGTTATTATATTATATAGAGGACAGATTCTAAACAATTAAGCGATTATATAATGAAATGTTTAATATTAAGCACTAAATCATATCTTTCCAGATTTACTAATCGCATCAGAAGCATCTCTTTTTTCGTTCATTGTCAGCCAGTCCTAACATATCCCTGGTTGGTGTGGTGTGGAGAGGGGGGTGCCAGCTCAGGTGTCGTCCTCGTCATCTGACCGCGGTTCAAAATTACGAGGTCCGTCCCAAAATAGCCCTAGTGTTGCTTCAAACGGGACGTTAATATAACTAAACTAAAAAAAAAGCAGTTTTTTTTTTTTTCATTTCCTTATTCTAAAAAGCCATACATAATAAATATCAAATAATTAAATCTAACTTTTAGATAACAATTATGCATAAGATGATTCTTTACCAATAGTTAAATATATGTTATTCGAAATTTTTTTTTAAACCTTTCACTATCGGTCTTTTTTGAATCGTTATTTATTAGCAGCACATGCGAATAAGTTCGAATACTCTAACAGCAAAGGAATCTTTATTATTTTTTCCAGCTTTAATTGTATATTATAATTTAATCTCATAATAGTATTACATAATTCTTTAAATCGATCTATAATAACGTAGCTCCGAAATTGCATTAAATAACTGAGATCCTTTTCCACATTTACACAAGAAAATAATGTAGGATCAGTTATATATAATTTATGGCACATATAAATATCGGCAGAATTACGTTATTGCAATCTATTTCGTGATATCGAATGTTCTATAAACAGAAGTTTTCTTCGGTGATTCGTTTAAATTACATTAACTTTTGAAGCTCTTCGAAAGCTATTTTAAGATCACCACTTCTCCCAAACTATACCACACCGCGCCATCGGAAGACATCTGAAAAAAGACATTCAGGGTGTACTAATTACCCTCATATGGGAATCGCTGAATGAATTCCTTTGAATTGGAAAATCTTGATCATCTGATTCCGAATTTGATTCTCTGGTACCATGGACCAGACATTTTAAGCGAATCTCTTTTTTGTAAACTATTTACATATAAAGGAAAAAGGAGAATTGAGATAATTCCTTAACCCTTTTGCTGCTACGTTCGGTGACATTCAAATTATTTTCTAGCGATCATCTTTGTGCGAAAGCAATGAATTTGTTAAATAACCAAACCGAATTTTTCACCATCTAATATAACAATAACAACTGGGATAACAATAGCAATTTCAAAAATGTTGCGCATCATTTTAATAAAATTATCAAAAAAAATAATAATAATAATTTCTTAATTAATTCAAAAGAAATTGCTTCTTAAAATTGAAAGAAAGTAAATCTTCAATATGATCACCATCAAATCTCGCCTACAGTTTAGATGTTCATTTTAGCAAATTCGTTTGAGTAAGTAATATTTGTGTAAAAATTGATGCAAAATTTGAATTTTTTTTACCAGATTAAATTCTTTGAAACTCATATTTTTCCATCCAAACAGTTAAAATTCTAGATATATAATTCAAGATATGATATTAAAAACTTTAAATTAGATTTCGAAATTAAGAAACGAAAACGAAAAGAAATGTAGTTAAATAATGATGTGTAATAGTTAAAACCAAGATTATTTCTGAAACGTTATACTTTTAATTTTTGAAATATCTGAAAGAAGGAGATATGAAAGCTTTTGAGTCTCCCAGCTCCAGCTCATTAATGATTCGCTTCTTAGAAAATCCTCATTCAGATGTTACCTTATCTCAGCTACTTAGATTTATAAAGGACAGGAAATGCATTACAGAAGCACCAGAACCTTTTAAATCGCGTTTGGCAGCCAGATAAATTTACACACATAGGAAAAATATTCTGACACTTCTAACAAAAGACTGATTTTAGACATCCGATCGTGCATGTTTATTCTGCTTTCAAGACTGCTTGCTTTAAATGGTATACAATGCAAACTAACTTTCTTTTCTCGTCCCATTCTTTTAGGTTTTCAAACTTTTTGCTAGGTGACAAGAACATAAATATTTCAGTGTTTTCGTCGTATCCTGTTGCTAAGGCATAGATTGAAAAGATTCGCATATCTTTTAAAGATATATTTGTTCATTTCTTATTTCAAAAGGATCACGATTTCATTTTCTGCATGTATTCTGAGCTTCTTTTTAGCAATGTATTGTTTACATTTTGGATTCGTAAATTCGCCTGTTTTCGCTTTGATCATGAAATATCGATCATCAAAATGTGAGCATGTTTCCAACATATAGTGCTTCGTCCATTCTAAACGGAATCTCTAAGATAATTTACAAACTTTTAGAAACAGTTATATACTTCCA
>JAPMOR010060787.1:12501-30743 GCA_026543865.1 Argiope aurantia | reverse complement strand
GTTTCGTTCAAAAGAAAACTAGGAAAACTTCCTACAGCCACCCTGGCCAACCGCAGCAAGCAATTTCTGCCAATTCTTGAATAATGCTTTTTATGAGCGCAGCCAGATAGTAGATTATATATTTTTATAGTAGATTGTATATTTATTAAGACTCATGCCTTCAATCATGCTCTAACTCTCTTGATCATTGCTGTGCGTTTACTATTGAGATAATACCGCTATACAAATATGAATATGTATATGATGCATGATGTAATATATATATATATATGATAAAGGATTGTTTCAATTTTTCGATAATTACTTTTCTTTTTATAATATTATACTTTCATTTATTTATATGTGATTTAGAATAAATATTTTAGTTGAAGCACCTCACTAATTATTTTATTCATATTTCTTTTGAATATTGTGATTATCTGTTAGAATAGTGTTACTTCATCTAAAATTATTCATAATTTTTATATAAAAGTTTCTTTAAATGTAAAATTTCCATTTTTAATGATTGATCTTATTTTTTAAAATAATTTCTGACTTTTTATTTATGGTGTTATCAAATTTTATTTTTTATGAAAATTTTCTCGTCGGTAATTGAAGTTTTAATATTATATTTAAATAATTTATATTTTATTCTATTATATCATAAAAACATTTTAATGATCAAATATTAAACAAACAACAAAGAAAATTAAATCCTATAAATCTTATCTGTAATTTTCTTCATTCACAGTCTATGGAGGAAGAGTTCAGAATTTCAATTAACTTTTTACCGTCATTTTTTCCAAAATTATTTGTAGTTTAGGTTAAATTCGAAGTGGAATATCAACCCTAGAGGCAGCCATGACAACTTTTTCCCAACTATGCCAGTACAAAAAAAAAAAAAAAAAAAAAAAAAAAAACAGAAATAGAGCTGATCTCAATATATATTATTTTTAAAAAAACAGAGGCATATATGTAGTATGTAATACTATTTCTAACTGTAGGATAAATTTATTATTGAGGAATTGAAACATTTTGCGAATTGTAATCCTCTTCTCAAAACCGCGAAATAATTTTCGAAAATTAGTTTAACAAATAGTTGCGGTTAAGAAACATAAAATCTACAAGAACAGGGCATGTGAGATGAATGAGTATTTTTCTTTCAAAGGTTTTTAGCGGAATCGTTCGTGCATAACAGGAAGTGAGGGTTTGTATTATCTTACATCTGTTGTTTTGGTTGGTGAAAGTTATTCTTCTATTTTGAAACTTTCGATCCTCAGATAATAAAATTAAACTCTTGGTTGCTTATCAGCATACATTTACAAAATATTTAAAACGCATATCAAGAGATAAATAATAATTGTAACATTTTTTTTTTTCAATTTTAGAAAAATTGTTTGTTTTATCATGAAAGAAACAGCTGCTGCTGATACGCGAATATTAGAGATAAGCTATAAATTCTGAATCGAATAAAACATTCAAAATTTTTCTGAAAGGCAAATCTTATCTGAGATTCATATTTAATTTTCATTCATATATTTAATTATTTGGAAGCATTTATAGCTTACCATGAGCTTGTAAAATTTTGCTTGCGTTTCGTTCAATAAATTCTAAAAAATTGGGATTCGTTTCCTAAAAATTTATTTTAAAGAAGGCTTCTTAAAATGTGTGTCCCAGCCCAAAATGCCGTTGAATAAATTAATGTAAAATAGAGAAAACTATGAAAGAGTGTGCTTCTTTTTGAATCGGGAATATTAGTAATAAAATTAACTAAGAAACACATTTTGATTTTAAAAGTTTTATATACTCATTTAAAGTCGCTAAAATTTCTTTAGAAATATGAAAAGGAATACAAAATGTTTTTTAAGCAGCTGAAAAGGGGTCTCGAGAGGAAAAATTTCAATTCCATTTAAAGTAGAATAATGAAATTATTGTTAATAAATTTATAATATTTCGTAAATGTGAAATCAAAATAACATCATATCAACAAGCCTCAATTTTTAACGTTTTATCAAAAGGGATTCGTTGTGCCTAGCACTCTCACCCTGCTTACTTAATTAAAAATTATAATTAACCATCTTAAATATTTTAAGAATGAATAAATTGCTTTTATCATAGTTTGAAATCGGACAACACAAAACCTGAATTTTTATCGTCATGCTTGATTCTAGAATTTTGCAGTTATCTTTCTGATTTTTTTTTTTTTTTTTGCATAAATGAAATGGTTTAAATTATTTTGAATATAACATTAAATAAATACAAATGAATAGAAAGAATAAAAGCTTATCAAAGAAATAATTGCAATAGATTCCGACAAATTAATTGCAAAAAAAAAAAAAAGGAAAAGAAAAGAAAAGGCGTCGAAATATTATGTCTAACTCTTAGCATCTATCCCCTGGACAGATGATGCGATAGTCTGCGTTCACTTCCTGCCACCTGTTCCGCAACCGTCTGCTACCGTTTGAAGGTTATTCTCATCTTTATCTTCTACATTGCTTGAAATGAGAAAATAATCGGCCTAAAGGTGTGGCAGCTATAATGTCGAATTTAAAAACAAACACTATTCAGCTACAATGCTGATTTAAGAAACAAATACAAATTTTGAAAATAGCAAACTGTAACAATATCAATTAAAACCTAAAAAATTTACGATAAATGTACAGAAAAAATTTGCACTTTCGTGTAATAATTAAATAAGTTATTTCAATAATCAGAAAATGTTTTTTTATGACAAATGCTTTCTATATATCCTACTCTTTATTCACTCTCATCTCTCTTTTTCACAACATCGCCAAAATTATCCATTATTTGACCACATTTTGATTACGTGAATAGAAAAAAATTGAATCTAACTTGCGTGATTAAAATGAGCCCGAAACACTCACTGCGTGAAGGTCGTTGCTTGTTTTAAAAGTCTTGATAATGAATGCGCATTGTTCGTCTATCTAGTATTCAATTTCTACTGATTACAATGTATATCGTTACTAGAGTAAATAGTTGAAAGGCTGAAAAGCAGAGTAAATATTTATTAAAATTCCTCTCTTTTAAAGAAAAGAAAGTATGTGATCTAGAGGTTTCTTAGAAAATTGAAGTTTCGGGGAGAGTAGCTATAATTCATAACTGCAATTGTATAGGATTATCAAGATTAACTGATTGTCAGATTATTTGGAGTAAAATATTTATTGTGAAGTTAATAATATTAAAATACTTTCTAAGAGTAATGATTTTTTTTCAAAACTGTAAATAAGTTTTTGTTTAATTTATTAAGCACATAAACTTATATTAATTTTCAAGAATTACTTAGATGCAACAATTTCCAAATTAATTGTTGCTTATATCTAAAATAATAATGAAATAGTGGCTTCGTTAGTCCAAATAGTGAATAATTTTTTAATCAAATATGTAACAAAGTGAAAGCATGTGCGACAAGAATTGTCAATAAAATTTAAATGCTTATGTTTTTTTTCTTTTATAGAAAGATTAAAAGAGATTGAATCAATTTAAAAACAGATTTATGTTTCCTAAAAAATTATAAATTAATGCAAAGTAAACATCCTTTTTTCATTCAACCTTATCTACAAAGCAGCTTTGAAGTTTTTACTCCTTTTTGTTTATATTACGATAAGTTATCGTATCACAACACTATATTGTCTGTCCCTGAAGTTCGTCGTTCCTTTATCTGACGTGGATACAACGTAGTATTGAAAAGGGATGTTGCGTATTTTTACTATAATCACGAGTAAAAGGTGCAGATAAACACCTGATACCTTTCTTCTTTATGATACTGAAAAGTCTGGTGTGCAGTAAAATAAAACTCTTCAACTAGGAAAACAATTCTTGAGTAATTATTTGAGCTTACTGATTTCTATTTAAATCCGTGTTTGAAATAAAGGCATTTTAAATGCTAAAATAAATTTCTGTTTGATTTAATCGAATTTTCTAAAAGGTACTAGTTTTAGATTCATTGATTAAATCAAACATTTCAGTATTTTATATACTGAAAAACATTTAAAAGCATTAACAACACTTCAGTAATTTATATTAATTTTTTAAAAAACATTTCAGTATTTTATATTTATGCTAAGCTAATGAATTGCAAATCTGGTATCCAGTCTGCTGTCTTCTAATCTGGATATCCGAAAATTGTGACGAAATTTAAACATGTAGTACCGACTCATATTAAGTCTGCGTATCTAAACGCGTTTAAAAATTATAAGTTCCGTCAAGAATTTTTTCTGGTACAGCTTCAAAATTGAACTATTGGTCAAATATTTTAATTAAAATTAAACTAACTAATTGGATTATCAGTCATCCATTTAATCCGGAATTGCATTTGAAAATTTCTTTGTATAATTAATGTAGAAAACTTAAGCTTAAGAATGAATAATAATGCATATTCAGCAAACCGTCTGCAAAGAATTATAGATCAAGGGTTCATTTTATTTCTACTAATCTTCACTCATGTTATCACGTTATATTCATATGCCTTAATCAAATGTGGCAACACATTTTATTGATGCAAAACGCTTATAGGTTAGATATCTTTGCTCTCAGATTGTTGAATGTTATCAGAAAATGCCATATGTCTCTTGTAGTTCCAGGTGTTACATAAAAATTTCTTACGTTTTTTTAACATGTGGTAGTAGTTAATCTTGATGCAGCCTTTTTCCAAATGAAATATACGTCGACATAACTTGCATCATGCTTCTCGCTGTTGCATAATGCAAGTTTTAAGACATTCATAAAAACAAATGTAAAAATATTGCGCATTGGAGACACTGGCCTTGCATCATTCATCAGGATTTTCAATCCTATCTTTTTTCTGGCTTTGCTAATTATTCCTTTCATTATATTTGTCGCCTTTTACAATTTTTAATTACACATATATTAATTTGTGATCATTATAACACTCTACAAAGAGGGCATTTATAGGGAGATGCTATGCCATCACAGAAAATTTTTATTTTCTTCTTGATGAGTCCTTTCTCTTCTGTAATAAAACTCTCAGTATTTTGCATTTTTTATAGTTGACTCTTCATGCAATTCAATAAGGGTAAGTGCTACCAACTTTTAAGAATTTGTATATGTAAAAGTAGAGTTTCATCTCTTATAAAGTATCCATCAACCTATCAGAACGACTCGACTAATAAGCATGAAATTCTGTGTTTTATGAAACATTTTGGCTAACAGTTTAGAGACAGAACTCCAGAACTTATGCCAAACATTTGAAAAGAGTAATAGGCTTCAAAATTGGAATATTTTACTTCAAACCTAAATTAATAGAATAAAAATATACTAGATAACATATATTTTCATATTTCAACCATATTTAGGTTTAAAAGCTTGAGAAAACTTTATATATTTTCTATGCATATTTTTCATAATGTATATACAAAATGCACTACTTGATAGATATGCACTACTTGCAATAGTATATCCAAAAGGCTACAATTTAAATTAAATTAATTTCAAAAACAAATAAGTAAATTATAATTTTAATGACGACTGTAGAGAAATTAAAATTCAGTTGCAAATTTCATAAAATAAAGGATTTGATATTATTATTTTATGTTCAAGGAAACTCTAGTTAAATAGATTGAATTAAAAACAAAAGTTTGACGGTATCCTGACGGTTTTTTTGAAAATGAAACAATCCATCATTTTAAATGTGAAACATATGTGAAAATTAAAAAATAGCCTATTATATTTTGCTAATTCATTATCCAAAGAAACACATTAATCTTGAACTAAATCATTTTTAATTGCATCAACAAGAATCTACTTTCGAAATGGTTTGTAATATTTTCGTATCCAAATAATGCATAATCTGCTATCAACTACTTGTTGAAAAAATTGTTTATTCATTTCATAATCTTTCATATAATGCATAATATCCTATCTGATATATCTCAAAAATGCTCATCTAACTGAAACCGAAAGTGTCTTATTTTCATGATTGCTTCCAGTTTTCTAAATTCTCGTCTAAACCTTAAAATATATCTAACACAAAGGATTTTTTCTATAAGAACAAAATGACTCGTAAACATTTATGTTTGAAATTAATAACTCTTCGTGGGCATCAATTTATTCATTTAAAAATTATTTCTATAGAGAGTATCATATCTTAAAAATGCCCACTAACGCTTAATTCGTTCCTGAGGCAGAACGTTTTATTTTACGAAGTATGTCAGACAGTTCACCCGAACTGCTGCGCAAAAAATGAAAAGAAGCCAAACACAAAAGATTCACTCTTGCGAGTAATGCAGCCTTTGTTTTCGTTAAAGACTCACAACTCAGCCCTATGCGCATTTATCCGATAAGAGCTGTTTAGTTGAATGTCCTTTTATGCAGCTGTCAAGTTACGACACTCTCCAAGCAGATAACGCTTCACTGAAAATTTTGTTGACGGAAACATTTTATAGACAGGTCTTTCTTTGAATCTGAAATCTCTTTCTCATTTAATTTATCCAAAATATTTGATTATTTTTGGTATAGACTATTTAAGGCAAGGCACGCTTAACCTCACGTATGTGCACTTTAGAAGTCTGATGAAAGAATTCACAATTTCGCATTTTATTGTTTGTATCTGTTGACTTTGCTGTTATTCTATCCTAAGACTTTATTTTACTCTACCGGACTGCGTTCTTTCAAGTAAAAGGCTCAGAAGGACCTTTTCAGAAATGAAAGAATTTTATAAAAGAATATTGTAAATTAATAAAAGAGGTTTCAGCAGAAAAATGGTGTGTAGTAATAAAAATATTGTGCAAAATCTCCCAGAGAAATTTCGTTATGTTTGATTTTCCCATCTAATCATTCAACATCCCATTGGAATGTTAATACGTCTATCACCCAATTAAATTTTTATATTAGTGTTAAAGAGTTTGATTACTTTGAACTTTTAGTGACCACTTAATGCACAATTTTTTTCTTATCATATTTATAAGATATAGGACATACTACAGGTAAACAATTCTTACTTTTGCGAGAGGGGATAAAAAGGAATTTAGATAAATATAACCGCACTTTTAAAAACAGTTTTGGATAAATAACGTTTTTATTGATTTCAGTTGTTATAAACTTTTTCTTTAAATGAGAAAGATTATTTGCCTACATAATTAAGAAGATTGATTGCTTAATTTTGGCTTTAAAGCCTTTCGAAAACCTAAAACCTAAAAATCAGACAATTATACTATTTTACATCCCTTCCGAATTAAAACCTCTTCCAATAATAATAATAAATCCTTTTTTTAAATAAATCATCGAAAGAAAGCAATTTCTTGAAGTTTGAAACAAATTCTAAGCTTCATTCAAATATAGCTGACGACAGTTGACTCTTCTCACATTGACCATCTATACAATATATCAATTGCACTCCTAACTGAAAGGTTCAACATTATAAATTTTCATGGCTTAACAAAAGAGAAGATATATGAAAATTCCATAATGTTAAGCTCTTTAACATTAAATTAAAATTATGATGTCAGTGAGCTTGCATTCCTGGCACAGGAAACGAAAGCTTACAGAAATGAATAATCGCATAATTTTAGTAATAGAACACATTGTTTGGCACAGTTTCGGTTGCCAAAATGATTAGACATGTATTACCTCTTTTTTATACAGCAATATTAAATTAAAGAAAAATGTTCTCTTACGGTTAGATATATGCTCCTAAGATATCCCCCTATTTGCCTTAACTACATCAATAGTATGAAATACACTGTGTTCATATATATTTATATCAGTAAGTAATCTTGATCGATCACATATTTATCGGAATATATACCAATTTTTATCAATATCCTGAATGGTTTCCTCGAAGGAAATTACATAAAAAAAGTGTTCTAGATTTATATGACAGTTGCGTTCTGACCTTATTCATGCCATAAATTGTGACATATTGCTTTCGAATTACATCGTTTTCATACGAATGAATTCGATAAATGTCCAGATACTTGTTTATCAAAAATATTACTGTTAAGTCGACATCTAGTTTGATACTGTATACTTTCGTGCCCTTTTGAAGTTTTCTTACTTTCTGCGTTATATAAATGGAATAATAAAGTAACTTTAACTTAGGTCCTACAATTTAAGCAGGTAAAAATACTATGTATGATTACTGAAAAAAAGCACGATAAATAAATCTATATTTGATGTCAGAATAGGAAAAAATTGTTATTCATTTGTGTCTGACATAATTGAATAACTGAAAATAATTTGCTTATCAATTCCATACAATATTTTGATCCTCGCGTACAAACTAATGCTTTGATGTAAAAATAAAGAATTTAACAGAAAAATTCGGTATAGATATATGCATATTCAACTCAGAAATAAATTGAAATTTTTCCAAAAGATTAATTGAATTGAATTTTTTATCAGACTTATCAAACAAAAAAAATATTATTTATATAAACCATCTCAATGAGAATCACGGTTATATCTGAATATGGATTTTTACCTTCTTTCAAATTAAAACTATTGGAAATAGGAAAAAAAATGTTAATTTACTGGATAAAAATTCAGAAAAGTGTGTTCAATATATTTTCGAGTAAAATTAATTTTGCCAATACAGAATTAAGCAAACATAGTTAAACAAAAAATAAATCATTATTGGGTTTAGAAAGTGGTTCTGAAGAGGTTAATTTCAAAATTCGCATCTACTTTATTGTCTGTATATGGATTTTTATCTTGTAAATTAAAATTATTACAAATGGAAAAAAAATATTAAATTTATTGGATAAAAATTCAGAATAATATGTTCAATATGTTTTCAAGTAAAGTGAATTTTGCCGATGCCGAATCGACAAAACATAGTTAACCAAAAAATAAGTCATTATCGGATTTAGAAAAGGGTTTCTGAAGAGGTTAATTTCAAAAATCGCATTTAATTTATTGACTGAAATGGTGACACCATATTCCTAACATAAGAAACAGCAGAAAAAACTTTTTTAATGCAAATGCACTGAATACATGCAATCTTTTCAGCTTTATATATATATGCGTATATTTTTGACAATAAAACTGCACGCAATTTTTCAGTATGAAAAAAGTGAGCAAATTGTCACTGAAAACGCAGTTTTAGTTGTTACAATCAGAAAAGCCAGCTAAAAACCGGAACTAAATGGATGAGAGACCCTTTTCATTTCTATATCCGTAGTTTCATTTCCTCTCATTCTAAATCCAGTGGTATGTAGCTGTAAAAGTTGATAAAAGTCCTAAGCGCAATTCTGATGGGAAATAAACTATTGCCTTAACCTTCAAACTTATTTATTTAAAATAATTTATATTGAATAATGAATAAATAAGTTTTAAAAGAAGTAAAGATCAAGTGCTTTTTAAATGTGGGTTTCTATTCCAATGGGAATCCCATGCAATGCGTTGCGAAAATTTTCATAGAGTTTTCTTCTTTCAGAATCTTCAATATTTGTTAGAACTAATCTAATCGTACAAGGTATAAAAGTAATTTTGACTCTAAACATTTGATTATTTGATTTACTTTTTTAATGCTTAACGTATTTAACTTCTAAGATGCAAGTATGTTGCAAATAGAATTGGAAAATTTTCATTTATTAAAAAAAAAAAACTCCTATTTTACAAATTTTGTTTGTTACTTCTTTACGTTAAATATAAAAATTCAGTTGATTTAATCAACTTATTAAAAATTTTCTTGATCAGAAAAAAAATTGAACTTGGATAGAACTTAGATTATTCTTCGCCGATAGCAATAAATCTTTCAAGATTACTATTTTAATTATAAGAGCTAAATAAAGGTATCAATGTCAAGTGACAAACAAACTGCATATATGATCTAACATCAAGTTGGCTTACACTGTACACTGGTAATGGATCTCCAAACTAAATTAATACGACATATTTAATATGTGCCAGTTCACTATAATTGATTCCATTACTGCAATTTATTTCAGAATTTTTTCAACAATAATTTATGAAAAATTTCATTAATACCGCCGCTTGCACTTACCGTGTATCCGAATTTAAATGGGCTGCGGTGGCCTGGTGGTAAGGTCTCGGCTTCGGAACCGGAGGGTTTCAGGTTCGTGACCCGATTCCACCGAAGAACAGTCGTGTAAGGGGGCCTGTTGCATGTTAAATCCGTCATGACCAAACGTCCTCCCGCTGGTGTGGTGTGGAGAGGGGGGTGCCAGCTCAGGTGTCGTCCTCATCATCTGACCGCGGTTCAAAATGACTAGGTCCGTCCCAAAATAGGCCTAGTTTTGCTTCAAACGGGACGTTAATATAACCAAACCAAACCGAATTTAAATGTTTATGTTTAAATCTGTAATTAAGTCAAATTAGCAAATGAATTTTAAAAAATGGCTGGTTGACGCTTAAGTATTTCATATATCTCTTACGTTAGGTATATGGATTTAAATTACAATAAAAGTTCGCAATAGGATGTATCTTCTTTACAGGAATCAAATAAATTCATACCTTCACTGGTTTGAAAACACATAAAGAACAAGAGATTTTTCAGATGGAACGCACTGTAATTATGCCTATTTCCTGAATTCAGTTAATTCCCTATCTAAATAATTATCTGCTAAAATATTGATATTTGCAACAATTTATATCTACATTGCTGAAAGTAGACATAGAAAATCTTCATTGCTGCAAAGAAAACAATTTTTCTATGCAACTATGAAGATTCTTCAGCAAATTCAAAACCAAAATAATGTACATAATATCATAACAACAAAATTGAGAGAACATAAGGGAACAGATACATGGACGCCTGGCTTTGAGAGAACTTCTAAGTAGTACATTTATTTCAATTTATAACACCTGATATAACATGAAAGTGAAAAAATGAAATTATCCGAGTGCCACTAATTCACTGGTCTTATAAAGAATTTTACAACGCTTTATTTTTATGAGGTTCTATGGCTGAATAAAATATGATTTGGGGCCTTTCAAAATCGTATTTTGTGAAGCTTTAGAATTATGAATAATTTTTTCATGATTTTACATTTTAATAAACAATTTATGTTTAAAGAATAACGACTTAATATTTTATTCCAGTGGGCACGAATTGTGTTGGTTGTAGAACGTGGAGTACCTCCTCATATATGTCTGGAGCAGCAAAGGAATTATTCACAAGCCATGGCTGATGGGAGAAGAGCGTTGGTTCTTAGATTAGAGCATAACGTAAGTATATACTTCTTTTTTTACATATTACAGTGATTCGCTATGTCTTATTTACCAGTTTTAAGTCGATTAAAAATATTTTTCTCGAAATTATTGGTAAGGATAAAGACACATTACTGACATTAAAACACCCGCTCTTTAAAAGGAAAAGTCAAACCCCCATTGAAATCAACCCTTAAAGGAAATATTCAGAAGCAAATCTATATTCACATAGAACAGATTGAAACAACTTTAAATGGCAACAAGTCAAAAAGCTGGAATCAAAAGTAATCTTATTCTAGACTTTTTAAAGAGTGCAAGAACGCCGTATCTCAGTGGCATGTGTTTCAGAACATGAAGCAATTCTGATATAGGAAAGCTCCAAATGAGCGATAGGGGGAGATGGTGAGCAGTTCTCGTTATGCAAACTAATTACAAGTTACAAACAGTATAGTAATTAAACAAATATCAGTAAATATCATAAATACCTTAGTATCAATTTAATTATTGCAAATCAGGTGAAAAGTTATTGTCAACGTGAATATTTTCTCTTCGATTTTCTTTCACATTTCCACGCTATGGTGCGTTTTGCATTTAATTTCGTCGCATACTGAAAAGAATCAAGTATGCAAGTATCAAGTTTTGGATTTTTTTTTTTTTTTTTTTGCTGACAGACTAGCCCTTGGTTAAAGAGTAGGCTTGAAATTTGATTCAGATCTACCCTTCTGTTGCCAAAAACGCATGCTAATTTTCATTCATGTACCTTGTTGCATTGTTGAATTCGTGTTCACATGCGCAGTAGTCAACAATCCGACTGACGGTCAACTATTTAATAAATTGGTTCGAAGATTGATATAAATCTATAATTTTGGAGACAAAATTATGCGGCAAATTTCGTGCATCTAGCGCCTTGTATTTTTTGAGTTATTATGTTAACATGCATAATGTCAGACAGACAGATTTCGTGCAAGATTTAATATTGATATTCAATTTTGGTACAAACCTCACATAACAAATTTGATTCGTCTAGCTTTTCTTTTTTGAATAATCGGCTTCACATTTTAAAAGAGAGCCATAGTTCTAAAAATGTTTTCTTTTTCAAAAATTAGGGTGGACCAAAAAGGACTCATTCATTAAAATCTCAAAACTAAAATGTTTGACATTTACAATATTTCCTCTTTGGTTACTTCTTAAACAAGAAAATAAAAAAAAAATGATCATTTTTTCTGGATTTTTTTTTCATTTCAATTTTATTTATTTATTTATTACGCCTTTCCTTTTTCCATGTTCTCCAATACATTATAAAAAAATTTAATTTTCGTATAAAAGGTGATTTTTTTTACGGTACACTGCATAGGGGTAGTTTTAATCTAGTTTGTTTGGAAACTCGTCAGAATAATTCTAAAAATTAGAAATAAGCAAGTCTATAAAAGCCGATTTACTTTCTTTTAAATCAATACGGAATGGGTCATTCCTCAAGATTCTTCAAGTTCGAATTCCTCGTAATCTCCCAACACATGTTTATCACCAGAAATATTTTACTAATATTTAAAAACTAAAATTTCCAGAACTGATAGTGTCACTGTAAGCAGAGATGATTGAAATTTACTAAGTTTTTTAGATAACAGTTTTTTTTTTTAACTCTCCTGCTAGCATGATATTCTGACGCGTGTTTCTACCCGGAAAATTGATTTTTTTAGAAGGAAAAAAAAATGACACCTCAGCTGATGTCCAGATATCAAATATTTGCCAAGTAAATAATAAAAGATTATAAAAAAAGGTTTTGAGCACGTGTGAGTTTTTCTAACAGTCAAAAAATATAAATATTATCAACATTTTGCAATCATAAAATTTTAACAAATTATTTGTTATAAAAATTATTATTAATAGTAAACTTGAAATGTTATCATGAAAATTTATAAAAACTTAGACTTAAATTAAATTAGTTAAAACTTGTTCATTAAATTAAATTTCATAATTTGCCTAATTATTAGCATCAATCATTTGAAATAAAATATAGTGAGATTGATTATAATAATATTAATTCATTATTGTTAAAATAAATTTACTTCACTTTAATTCACTTTAATAAAATACGATATCGCAAATTGCAAATGAAAGTTAATTTTCATATCGATGACGATAGAACCATTAATTAATATTATAAAGAAAATTTGAAATTTGTTAATTTTAAATTTTTATTATTGAATTGTTGTATACTATTATTATTTATTATATTTATTAATTGCACATATTAACATTATAAACTTACACTGCGAAATGATACCACTTATGTCTCTGCCTTTTTAAAAATTAAATTATATAGCATTAAGTCAACTGTCGCTCCAGGCTGATGTTACATGAAGGACATTTCGGCATATACCTCTCAATTCTGCTCTCAGTTCGTCAACTAATTCCTCTCAATTAGTTGATGAAATCAATTACTGAGCAGACGATTCTCTAAGAATTCATAGCACTCCAGCGGAAGTATGTATGATCCCAGCTTCCGGTAGAGTGCTTCAGAGCTGATAAGATGCTTCAGAATCGCATATACAACAGGCTTTTGGTATAATCGGGTTTCGAACCACGCCCTTCCCATCCAGAAGCTGCTTCTGACTTATCGCATCCCTTTTAACATTTTTATCATTAATGTTTTTTTTTCCAATATTTTTCCCATATTTTATTCGAAATAAAACAGCCTTTCAATAAAAATGATTTCAAAAAGAAATCCTGCCGTTAATTAGTAACATTTAATTAAAAATATTGTTACACAATTATTTTATTATTTTTGGCTGCATTCTGTACACTTATTTATAAAGTTGTGGGGGAAAACTGTGTAATCTTGGGTCAAAATAAACAATAATCTTCGATAAACACAGTTTTATAGTTTTTATATTCCAATATTTATAGCTACTAATTCTGTTCCTTCTATCAATTCAAGAAATTTAATTAAACTTCTGTTAAACGTGCATTAATCTACCTTTAATTTCAGGAAACTGAAAAAGAGGAATTGCGATGCATTGCCGAAATGAGAACTTCGAATGTTGAGCAAAGAGCCCGACGGAAGAGGAGACAAGCTGAAAGGAAGGTCAAAACGACTTGAGAACATGTGTTGTGTCGGAAGAAATCTTTATTCCAATGTTATTTGTTCCTTTGTTTGCTTGTCTAAAAGTAATATTTCCGCTGAAGAGAGGAAGTCTTGATTAGACCTCTTTGATTCTCATAGCCTCAGATAAAAGAAAGTTCCCTGGAACGCTCATGCCGAGCATTAAAAAAAAAAAAAAAAGGCTTTACGTGAGTAACAGTGAAGAAGTTTATTAAATTAAAAAAGACCAGTCAGTAGGAAAAAAATTACCGAAAAGTTACCGAACGGTTTAATGAACGAATCTCCAAATTCTAGGTTTAATGTTACTGAAGTTTAAGGAAACAGCAAACTTTAATTTATTTCGTGCGTATAAAATTCAAAGATTAAAAGATGTAAAGCGTTTTCTGATTACTTTATTTTCCTATAAGATTTATGTTTACGTATTTACTGATATTTTCCTAGAAAATATATTCTAATATTGTTTCTATTGAAATCAAATATTCTTGCTAATATAACCAAAAATAATAAAAATAGTTTTACAAAAAAATTGTGAAGAAATTTTCAGTGTTTTTGTCTTGATTTGTTTGGCGTGAGTTGACTTTAAGCATTCATTCCAAAAGAAATTGTATAATAAATTTAATTCCAAAAATGAAATAATTAACCAAATTTCTTTGTTTATTTCAGATAAATTCACTGCAGCTTTTACTGTAATATATATGAACAAAAATGACTTTTGAAGAAGGTTGCGTAAAGTATATTTTCAGAAAAACCTTACTTAAATGCTAAAAATATTTTTTTTAAGAAATTGAAAATGATAGTTCTATCAAACTTCCAACTAGAATTAAGCTTTGTTCTGTCTTTTGTTACGATGATATAGCATGGATTTATTTTAATGCTGTTTTTCTCTGGAAAAATTTTTTAATCTTTCTATAATGACATTTCATTGCTGTATACGATGACATTAAAGCATATGTATTTTCGCGTTTTCTTTACAGCAATCTATTTTTGAAACTAAATAAAGGCTGTTAACAATCCTCCATTTTCCTAGCATAGAAGCAATACCAATATTTCCACCTCAAATACACGAAAACGAAAAGCATTTTGAGAAAGCTCCTCACATAACTTTTAAATCAAAAAGCAAGATCAATAAGTTTTCCAAAAGTATTAGTATGGGGCATTTTTGGTCCTTAATTGAGGAGGCTTTGAAACTTAATAAAAGTAATAATTGTCTTGTAAAAACTTACGATCTTTCATCCGTCAAAAACATTAAAAAAATATTTCAACTAAAACTGATTAGAATTGTATAAGTATTTGTATTTAATTTCACTGAGTTTTTATTGAATTGAGAAAAAATAATATATTTTTATGACGTACTTTTAAATCATACATAAGCTAATCTAATGCAATGAAACAGCATTTGAAATAAACGAAAAATTTCACCTGCTTTTCTAGAAGATGGCATTGTTTTTTAATTGACAAGACAAATTGTCGATCGAAGCCACTGTGTGAGTTGAGTATTAATATCGTGTTATGCACTTCGATACTTTTTAGCTTTTTTTAAATGATAATGTAATTTTCTAATAACAAAAGAAAAGTGATTTAGGTCTTTGGTTAGAATATCTGAATTGTTCTTTTAGTGATCACAATATTACAGGATATAGGAAACATTATTGGTTATTGAAGAAATTGTTCGATCTACTAATCGAACCTAAAAAAACACTGAATATGAGAATTTTATAACACACATGGATAAATATAACCATCGTTATCTTTTAAAATGACTGACCGTTTAAACATAAATAAAAGCTAAATTTTTTCTATCAGAATGAGATATGGAATAAAAAGAAATTATTGTTTCATTCAACTATAATGATGTGTTTTATTTTCTACATACCGCAAATAGATGTTTAATTTTTTAATTAAAAATTCCATTATCAAAAATCTAAATCAATAAACAAAATCTGATCAGCTTTAAGCGGCAGTCTACGTAAAAAATTAGCCATTCTGTTCTATATAACCGTGAAAAATCTGCAATTGTTAAATAAAAGTGTTAAGTGTCAACTTAAAAGCTCTAATGTGAATAGCTAACTTCCTGCTCCAAAAGGTATAAATTATATGTATTAAAAGTATAAACAGTATACTTTAATTGTATACTTGTATTCTGCGATATTGGCTAAAATATTTTATAACTGTTTTTTAAAGTATTTCACATTTTTAACAACTAGATTCTAAGAGATAAGTTTTATTTTTGTGAAAATAACGAAGAAACTAAACAAAACTCATTTGTGTAGCTGAAACCAATTAAGCTTATCATTTTCTAAGCTCATGCGTGTTTTTTTTTCATAATATGCGTTAGGTCAAACAAAATTTAAATTTTCATTTGTTAAATACATAAATAATAGATTCGGTTCTGTATCTTTAATCTAATCAGGACTTGAAATATTGTATAACTTAATCATGTATTCAAAGCTTCACTGATTACCGAGTCATCAATACAGAAAAAAAAACTTTTTAAATAGAAAATAATTAAGCATGAAAATACATTACATATGAAAAGAAATGCTTGAATTAATATGAACATTATAGCTCATAAACATTATGCCAAATTCGGAACTGAAAATTTTTATTTTAAAGATCAAGACTCTTATAATAAAGTTATAAAATATAACATGGAAAAATAGATACATAAATAATTTTGCACATACTTTTATTATTAAATGAAGTTATTTTTATGGATATTATTGAAGTCTTTCATATTCTATCAAAAATTTCAAAGTTAAGAAATCCGTGATTTCATTTCACATCAATAAACTAAAAAAAAAACTATTTCATAAGAGGAGAAAGACATAAAATTTTCTATTTGAATGTTGATTGTGTATACGTACAAAGGCAAAAAAATCCAAAATTAATGAAATAATTATTTTATAATCGCATTTCTCATCTACAGTTCAATTTTTTAATATAGCATTATATTTTTTGTATAAGTCTTGCTATATGCTGAATGTTATCATATCATAAATTTTACGTAATGCTTCATTATTAAGAATGGTGTTGTCTCCTCTGAGAACAAAAATATTATATAAAAGCAATATTTTCTGTGGCCATATTGGAAGTCCTTGAAGATAAATATCCCATAACTCAGATTACTTTTCTAATTGAGTTCATAAGGTCAAAAGACTGAGACATTTTTGTGAAAACCATTTTCTCCGTAAAAAATATGATGAGATACGATTCCTAATGAGACATTTTACCTTCTTTACTCAGCAAATTGCAGTAATAAAATGCAAGATAATATGAACTGTCTCAAGCAAATTCTTCGTTCATATTGAAGTATTGTTTTCTTTTGCTTTATTCAAAGTATTTGCAATTAAATTCAATCCAGAATTAGCTTCCATGTATTTTAAGCAAAAGTTTTTTATATAGTGTCCATAAGTAGTGTAAAATAAATATAATTAATAAATCATAAATGATTATAATAAAAAGTAACAGTAATACTCTAGATGCTAGCATTTTAAGCTTTGTTAAATTACTCCGAAATTAAATCTTAGTTAAGATTATCAGCCACACATGGGCATATTTAGTACATACGTTGTATCACATGACAGATGCATTGAATTATGCCACACTAATAATTCTGCATAGCAGAAATTTTTCATAATTAATGCTTAGTTTATCGACAATACCAGAATAACGGCACTTTTAAAAGTATAATTTTAAAACCGAATTTTAGACCTATCATACAAAAAAAAGTGTCTGATGGGTTAGTGATGTTGAAGTGCAAGCTTGATGGATGTAAATTCTGTTCTGCCACATTCCGTCATGATGGTAGCTAAATAACTGGATAGATACTGGGAAAAAAGAAAGGTGAGGAAGATGAAGATGAAGATGGAGAAGACACGCAAACCAAGAAAGCTACAGAGAAGAAGCAGATAAAGGATTGCAGATTCTCATAAAATTTCACTTGCCGAATATTGTTCATCTGTATAGATGTTATGAATTTTTATAGTTACGCATAATGAATTTTTAAAAATCA
>JAPMOR010060787.1:0-12491 GCA_026543865.1 Argiope aurantia | reverse complement strand
TGCCGAATATTGTTCATCTATATCGATGTTATGAATTTTTATAGTTAAGCATAATGAATTTTTAAAAAATAGAGAAAGATATTTGATACTTAATTTTTCGAAGATAGATCGAAATATTGATTAATGATCTTTGTGCTTGTTGCAGTTTTGCAGACACTAAAACAAAAGACGAAGACGTAAGCTTTAGTAATTTAAATTCAACTATCCGAGAAAAAAATCTCTTATTTGTCACTGATCAAGTTCCTTTTCTGCAGTTTAAGACATATTCTATAATATAAGGAAATATAAATGAAAAATATAAATGACATCAAGTAAACGATAATAGAAATATGAATTTCGTGTCTATAGTTATTAAATGAAACTATGCAGATTTCGTTTACATGAAAACAAAACATTTCTTGAAAATTAGCTTTTATTTTTCATTTGGAATAAAATGTGAAACAAATTCCTTCTTTATTTTTGGGAAATTGAATATCGTCACATTAAATAGTACTCGCACACCAAAAGCAAATTAAAAAACTAAACATCCTAAAACAATAAACGAAAACTTATCTCTTGCTATTTTAAATTTATAATTTAAAAAAAAAATTCTTATGTAACTTTCGTCAGCATCTAAAATCTTAAAGGTAATTCAATATTTCGGCATTTTCTGCATCAACATTAACTTTTGCTTCAGTAGTCTTCTAGCTTCCAGACTGAACATAATAGTGAGCAAAATTCGTAAAATTTGCGATTTTTGGCGGTTGCTCAAGACTTTGCAGATGCTATACGAACTTGTTTTTCCAGTAGGGCTTTTCCATTGTTTCAGAATATCTAAAAGAATATCAAAAGAATTCATTCTCAACTTTCGGTAAATTAAGCCTTTCTTCGAAGAAACTGACATTTTTCAACGTCTTCACTGCCTTTCTACCTCGTTGCAGTATTTAAAATTAGAACTCCAACAGCTGCAAAACACAAACAACAGATTTTTTTCCCATTCAAAAGACAAAACAATGTTCTTTATATTTAAAATAATATGTTCTTAAAGTATTATCTTTCCTAAATTTTCTTAAGTGCAGAATCTTGCCAGAAGTTTTACCAAAATACAATGATTTATTCTAAAACGCTTGTTGTATATTCTTTTATTTATTTACTAAAAACTTCATAAAAATTTATCTTTTTTTAATCCTCAGAGACTTTCTTTCCTATAATGATTCTGAATCTTTGCAACTGCGATTCTAAATAGAAGTTAATGAAACTAAATATATGAGTCAATGATGTTACCAGAAACGTGTGGGAACAAGTGAAATGTTTAAACTGCAAAATACTCTTTTTTCATCTTTCTATACAACAGAAGAAATAGGAAAAGAGATGGAATTTGAATCCTAAGCACACTGTAAACTTGTTACTTATTGCAAAAAAAAAAAAAAAAAAAAAAGAAAGAAAGAAAGAAAAGAAATTATTACACTTCCATATCTACTGTTATATCACATGTATCCAAAATATTTTGCAAACATACATAAAATTATTATTCAGCTGTATTTCGAAATGTTAGAATATTAAAAATTCATTTTTAATAAATAGTTTAACAAAAATTCTTTGATGTACCTGAAAAAATCCGAAATAAGATTACGTTATAATTCAGCAACTAAAAATTTATTTAACTATGGATATGATGTGATGCGATCTTTTTCTTGAACGTTACTACTGTGCATTATTTTGTTCAATTTTATCGCCGAAGACTGCAAGTTAATTCACCACATTTTTATTTGCTCTTCAGTTCTTTTCAAAAGTAACTAATTTTTATAACTTTTGAAATGAGTATATGTTCCAATCCTAGTAAAGCATAGATACTTATATTTAAGTTATCCAAGACTTTTCTCTCGAACTGTAACAGGATATATTATAATAATGGTCTTGTTCTTCTCAACCTTACATATTTCTTTCGAAAAATTAAGCAGAAAAGGGAAATTTTTAATTAAAAGATAATCGAGGTTTTTAGATAAAATTTGTACGAAATTATGTCTATAATTATTATGAACAAATCAACAACATTATCATAAGCAAATTAATGTAATATACTCCTTAAAATTTACAAATCAACATGTTGGTCACTTTCGCTTTCCGCATATTTTGTACCTCTGTAACAAATGTGAGAGATTATTAAACAACCTGAAAGTTTTAGCCAATATCTCTTCTTAAAATGTAAGACTCTAAGTGTAATTCCTTCTGGTATTGATTATGATTGTACTGTGTAGTGTTCTTCATGTGCATCTAAACTGAAAAAAAAAATATCCTATCCGTCATTCTGCTTTAAAAATTTGCTCGAATACCTCCCTCACATATTCTGTAGACAGTCTTTACGTGGAGTGTTATCAACCGCGTCTAAATGATGATGCTTGGCACATACCCACAATTTACCATGGAATGTACCTATTGTCAGACATTTCCATCCGTTTTCAAAATTCATTAAGGATATCATGGATTCAGTTGTTTTTGTAACGTATTTTTCATTACCATTGCTGTCAGCATTCTGATTATAGAACAGTTTTTACTGATGGTTCAGAGGCAGATGAACATGTATGCTTTGATCTCATTACCAAAGATGCCAGTTATAGTCATAATATGTTTCCCTTTTATTCAGATTATAATGCAGAAGCAATTGCAGTATCTCAACCTCTACAACTAATTTCTTGCAGTATATATCAAAAATTCTGTATTTATAGTGACGATCTAAGCGTATTACAACAGTTGGAAAATATTGAAATTACCACTTCTTCTATTTTACTCAGCATCGTAGACACAATATCCTCATTGATAAACAATTGTCTTCTATTGAACTCTTAGCCATGGAGGTATTCTTGATAAAAAGAAAGTATATTCTGCTGCTCTAATAGTTTCTATTACTTTGGAACATACAGTTCCTTTTGTAGACATCCACCAATCTGTGAAGCTTTATATTCTTGCTAAATGGTGAAAGAGATGGAATTTGAAAATTAACCTCAAATTGCATCGCATAAAACCTGTTATTGCATGGTGGCCTATTTTTCCTACTCGAGAATTCGATGTTATTTAGCTTCCTAATCGGACACACATACCACATTTACATACACTTGCACACCATTAATTCAATACAACATTTAATGAAATTCAAACCATTGACCTTATTTTAACAAAATTTTCTGATTTTAACTCTTCTCGTTTAAACTTATTCAAAATTACCGTTTTAAATCTGAAGGAATTAATGGCTGAGAGACTCCATCTAACTTTGTTTTTGTTTTCCTTAGAAATAATGGCTTATTGCCAAGAATAATTTAAGTCACAATTTTTACTTATGAAATTTTTTTTAAAGATTTGAACGCTTCTCAGCTTTGGTTCAGAAATTTTGCTTTTTAAATTTACATTTTGCCACCAACTTTTTTAACACTATTTTACGACTAATTATACTTAGCACTTCTACTTAGAAGGTTTTTACGTTGTTCTATCTTTTAATTTTATGTTTGGTACAGACTTAGCCAAAACCAGCCCCTTTGCCATAAAACGCCACTTTTCATTTCCTTCCAGCATATTCATAATAAATCTTTAATATTAAAAACTTCTGTCATTTTAAAAATTTTTAATTAAATCTTAGTCTTTTCATTAATCTTTAAAACAATTTAAAAACTTGAGATTAAACTTTTTTCGTAAGCAAACAAAATGCAGGAATAATTGTGTAGTAACAAATTATAAAATCGAACACAAAATTCACATCAATAATAGTTAAAAATTATGTGTAATTGTCATGAATATGATTATCTTAAAGATACGAGGCAATTCACTTGTACCAATGTAAAACTTCTTCTAATACCATTTGTCTGTATTCAATCGTTGATAATTAAAGCATATGTAAAATCCAAATAAAAATTGTACAAGAAATTCTATAAAGAAAAAAGAGTACAAGAAGGAAAACTAAACTGATAAGTTTTTAAATAAATGAAAAACAAAACCGAATTTTTTTTTTTTATTCAAGAGATGTTCGTGAAATTCAATGGAATGACAATCAAAATTTAAAAAGAAAAACTATTATTTCTCCAAAATGTAAATTTTTATCCTAAATTTTCCTGGTTCTTTTTTTTTTCTTTTCATGAAATTTAACACGTTGAATGCCATGATTGACACCAGTGACCGGTAATGAGTCTATTCGTAGTGCCACGGAGGTCACCGATGACCGGCGAAGTCAAGATTACTAAAAACATGTAATTCGAGTAAATGTTCGATGTTTTTAAATTTTTGAATTGTATCATCGTTACTAAAAAGGTGCGACTAAACTAATGTAATATAGATCATTCAAACATAGCAAATGACTACACTTCAGCGCCATGGGAGGATCACTGGTGATATCAGTAAAATAAATGTTTTAAAAAGAATTAAACAGATTAACGTCTATTGTAATTAATATTTCCCCAAAATATTCAGCGCATAATGAGAAATTAATGTCGGCCTGGCGGGCAAGCCACATGTGAAATTAGCATGGCATTCAACGTGCTACACACTTTTTTCGTGCGCTTTAAATCAAGTTTCGAAGATGCATGTTTTCAAACAAACATATTACTTCATATATATTTGATTTTCGTTTTTTTTTCTCACATTTATTGGCTCGAATTATTTCCCAGTTGATAATAAATTGAGTATTTCATTAATGCCTTTTCCTCGTTATTCTCATTAGAGATTTTTAATATAATCTGTAAATCCAGCCGGTCAGTAACGCGCGTTGCTTTAATAGAAAAAGTGTGTTGTAGAAAAAATAAAAGAAGTAGAAACTTGTGACAGTTAAAAAAATGATTCTTCAGTATTGTTGTGCAGTTAAAAGCCTTTTTCCTCTTTAACTATTTACCATACAGTTTTCCCGTCTAATTAGATACTAGCAGAAAGAAAAAAAAGAGGAAGGGGGTGTCAAGCAACAACCTTCTTCTAAAAAAGTTCAAGAACTTCTCCAAAAATACATTATTTCAGGTTCTTTTTAATTCTATTCAAATTCCATTTATACTTTTTTATTTCATAGACCACCGGTTCTCCTTATTTTAGGTTATTTTATTAATTTTTTAACAAAATAAGTATTATAAATTATACTGATACTTTTTCAATGAGTTTTCATAACTAAGAATTTCTTGGGAGGTTAAAATTTTTAGATTGATTCATAATCCGAAATATTCTGCTTTGTATACAATGTTCCAATATAACTCAAGTTGGTAATGCATAGTAGGTTGCTAGCAATCGAGAAGTAGATAACGTAATTTGAGTTTCTATGTTTCTTATAATTGCACTTGAAAATTAACAACATGTTTTTAAGTATACACTGAAAGTCAATAAATCAACTACTTTTAAACTCAAAAAGATCCTATATAACTCTTTAACAACAAAGCGGCTTCTTGTGCATTTTAATGATCAGCATCTGATTACTACAAATCGCCCAAACAGTCATTTAAGATTATTTTATTCAGTTGGATGCCGTCCTACCAACGTAAATTGTTTTAGAATATAATCAAATCTGTTATTTCAAATTATTGTGAACCTAATGAGCTTAGAGTAAATGCTCTTCAGCGAGATGGAAATATAAAAAGGGTAATATTTTTGCAGTTTTTCGGCCCTAATTTTCATAATCATATGACTTTATCAATGATTTCGCTGTTTAAGATATATTGCTGCAAAATATATACATATATTAATGAAACATATTCTTTAAATTTGGATAAGTCAGTCGCTTTACTAATAAATTCAGATTTCACTTCGATTAAAAAAAGATTATTTTACCCGCTAATCTTGTACATTGAATTTCATTTACTACTTTTAATGATACATTCCTTCCAATATTCGGGATGAGAGCTTCAAAAATTACAGTAAATCTAAATTGCATAAATTAACTTTAACTCAATAGGGGATTCTAATTTGTGACTCCAGAGGCACTGAATTGAACCTTTACGCTTAATTCGTGAATTATTGTATTTAATTAGTTGTTGGAGCGTAAAGGTTTAAATACCATAGCTGCAAACTTATCTGCTAATCGCTCAGTGATAAATATGAAAAGCTTCTGTCTTCTTCTTTATTTTTGACAATTTTCTTTCAACAGTATTTATTTTAATAAAACTCAAAAAAGTTTCCGAATAAATTTGATAGATTTGGGTGAAATTTCATTTTAAGTGCAAAACTTTCGCAATTTAATCATTGTTTTCATAATTTGTTCTTCTCAATGCAGCATCAGACTAAAAATTAATAATATTCAAGCAAAAGCAAATAAATAGTCCCGGTTTTGTATGAAAGAAAATAACATAAATAGAAAAAAATAATTTTAAACCATGAATCATTATTCCATTTATTTGAAATACAGAAAGGAATTATTTACAATGCATACAGAAATATTCAAATTATTTTAAAATTATTTAAAACTAAGATGCATTAAACTTTGCCAAAAATTCTCTTATAAAGTAACACACACAAAAACAACTCATTAGGAGTATGTTGTGTTAAATTTTTATTTAATACCAAATCAGTTTATTACTTTTCTCAAAATAATATTCCTACTTGCATTTCAGACTCTAATAGTTATGTGATTTTAAAATATTTTACTCAATAAATTTATAAAAAATTATTTATTACGCACTATTTATCGCTTTAACAATACCTGTTATGAATTTTAATTTGCAAACACACAATGCATGTGAAATTTAGATTGCAGAGAAAACATTTATATACAATTATAACATCTATATTAAAAAATATTGAAGGTAAAGAATTATATAAAATAACATAAAAAACAACTAGAAGATAACTATTATTATAGTCATTAGTTATACGATGTAACGAAAAAAAAATAAATGAACAATTATTTTGTGGCACTTTTGAAAAAAATTAATAATGAAATAACCAATCAATAGGTGCTCAAATGAAAGAAATTTTTGCTCAAAAATTTTTTCCGTTAACATTAATTTTATCACATAATTCGGAAATGAAATGGAGCACAAATTTTTTTTTTCGTACACAAAAACGGAATTATATGAGCCATTCTTTTCATGGTGAATTTCACCATAGGCATTTAGAAAAGATTGTCTAATCGAAGAAAGCATCGCTGGCATTATTATTGATTCTCTCTGAAAAGTAATTTTTTTCAATGCCTTTTATTTCTAGAAGACCCATTTCAAAATAAATTTTAAGAAATAGTTCTGTTATGAAAAGCATAACTAGTTGCGTTTATGCTGTGATAAAGGTTTATTTATATTCAGAAATCTCACTACTTTAAACTAAGATTTTATGATAATATAATCTTAATTGTTTGTAAAACATATCAGTAGAAATAATTACACTAGAAGTTAACAACTGAATTATTTCTTTTTATCTTCATTCTACCACTAAGAAGAGATATTTTCAAAATTATTATTATATTTCATGGTTTTAGAAGACCGTCTTAGGTTATTAATTTTTATTTAATTAGGTTTTTCTTCTCTGAAGGTAGGAAGAGGCAGCGGAACAAGTAGAGTAGTTTGAACTTCAAGGTAGAGAATCGCTGTTACGAAATACATATCCACCTGATATCTTGTGTCTATAAACCTGGCACAGATGAGATGTCTTTACGAAAGGCAAATGCTTTTACGATGAAGAATTGTGGAAATTTTGAAAGTGGAGAGCCATTTCAGTTATAATTTTACTTTGTCCTTACGAAAGGCAAATGCTTTTATGATGATGAATTGTGGAAGTTTTGAAAGTGGAGAGTCATTTCAGTTATAATTTCAGTAGTCTGTTCTCGATGTAAAGCCTAAAAATTTTTAATTTGCCTAACAGTCATTGTCCGGAAATTTAGTTACGAGTCTGCATTTCTACGTGGCGTCAGTAACGGCTGTTCTGGAATTCCAAGTTCTTCACTAACTATCAAATAGAACCCAGATACGCTATTAAAAATTTATTAATATTCAATGAGTCTTTTATTCGTTGACATTTCAGTTGCAGAATATATTAGCCTTTGAAAAATTCCAGGTTAATTCAACCCTTCAGACCAAAATGATCCAAATGTGGTATAAAATCATAATTATTTACTTTCTAAATTACACTTGACGGATGAGAAACTTACTAATAATATCTCATTGATTCATTAGCCCCTTTTTTCTTCAAAAAAAGAAAGAAAGAAATTTTATTTTGTTGCGCAAAATTCTAATGTTTGCAGAAGAAGAAGAAGCCGAGACTTCTGTGGCGTGATTGTTTGGCTACTTGCTCATGACGTGTATGGAAATGTCATTTAATGGCGTGTGTTCTGACAGTTCAGTTGTAAACAATTGACTTCCCTGTGCTGCAGTTTCTCGCTGATCCCAACATGTCTCATTCTGTAAAAAGTTTGGACGATGAAAACTTAATTGGTAATTTTTTCAAAATGCATTTTAGATTTTATTGGATTAGATATTTTTATAAATATTTGTTACTACGCATTGATTGTCAAAATCATGCGCACCATGGAGAAGCTTGTTGTTATTCTTACTCTGGAAGATCTATATCGTGTCTTTGTTCAAAACTATTTGCAGACGCTATGACATGCTAAAGGAAACTAAAATTCTTAATTTTTGAAATGAGTTTTTTTTTGTTTTGCCATTAAATCCTGGTGAAATAATCTCTTTTAAATTAAAAAGTAGCTTAAATTTCAAATAATGAGCCAGCTGTTTTAATGTTAATATTTAGAATTCTAATATTTGTTAATGTTAGATGTCATTCATAAATTTGATCTTTTTAGCACTGCAATATAATTGCCATAATCAAAGAGTTGCTCTTATTTATATATATATGAGTAAAAAATGCATATTAAAATTATAAAGACTTTTTAAATCGCTCACCATGCTTCGAATGTAAACACTGTTGATAGTATGTTGTTGCCATAAACGTACGGCTTGCTATTCCGATTATTAAATCTATTACATTTACGTGCATTGTTTTTCCTTTTGTAATTTTTTTATGTATATTTCGCATACAAATAAAAGGTAAACTAATAAAGAACACAAGATTTTATTTATATTTTTATTGGATTTTCTTGTTTGTGAAATAATGAAATTTTTGAAAAATTCAGTTTTTTTTTTCTTTTGTGAAGAAAGGTGAATGTGTATATTTTCCCTCAAATTATTTTATTTAAAATATGAATTAAAAAAGTGAAACATTTTGAAAGATTTCTAAAGTAGCAGGTTTTGAATAAAATTCAAATTTATATAATTATATTTTATAAGGAAGCTTTTATACAAAAAAAAAATTAGCTGGTCATATGTATGATATAAAAAAAGTTGTTCTAGCCTTTTGGGATATAATTCTGTTACATTTTGAATTATTTTAATTAAAAGAATGATTTTAAGTTAAAAAGTCTGCATAAAAATTTTGCATCTAATAGAGCATTCATACAATTTTCATGGGAAAAAAATGCAACATTATTTTTTGTTCTATATTTATTTTTCTGTATTAATATCATTTTAGTATGATTGTATTGAGATTAAAACTAAGATTGAATTTACAGAAAACTAAGATTGAATTTTGTAATCTTTTAACACTTTTATTTCAGTGAATTTACAGCATAGTTGTTATTTTTGTATTTTTCCATTTTGCAATATTTATGGAAGGTATTAACTGATAAATATTAAAATATATAAGGAAGTCGTTTCTTAATTTTTTTTTCCCCTGTAAATTTGCAGTTTCAAAATAGACTGATTTTAGTTTTTATAAAATTATTCAATAAATGAACTTAAAAAGTAAGCAGAGTTTGCATTTTCTAAGTAAAGAGACTGACAATAAAATATTAGATGTTAATCATAATAGATATTAATTGCATTAAAAAAAAGAATATCTAAATATTGTTGACATATCTGATACATAATCGTAATTTTTTTAATTGATATATTAATAACATTTCATCAAATATCAGAAATTTGATTTTAATGCATCTCGTGTTTACCTTTTATTGTATTGTCCTTTTAAACTTTTGTCTTAATTGTAAAAATGCTAAAGATAATAATTAGACCTCTGATATTTTAAGTGTTTCTAAGTATTTACTTGAAATTGCTTCCTTAGAAAATTTTGATAATATTAGAAATAGTTTTATTATTAAATAATGAGGCTTAATGATTTTTCATTTGAAATTCATTATTTTAGTATTTATCTGTAGATATTGATTTTTTCTCTAATTGCTTTATTGCTTGCGAGCTTTTAAATTTTTAAAAGAGATATTTGCAGTTTTGTTATCTTTTGATCAATTAATATGGGGTAAAATATGAAAAAATATTTCTTTTCTAACTATTACCCATTTAATAGTTAGAATTTATTGGCTAATAATTCTAAAAGTGTATTTTGTTAAGATTTGACAATCAACTCTTATGAATAAAGTTGCAGTTTCTTACAGATCTGAATTTTGGCATATCCTAATACTCAAAAAGTTGAATTGATTGTTAAGGATATTACTTATTTTTTACTTTAGAAAGCTTTTAATATTTAAAAAAATGATTAAAGATTTTTTCATTTTAATTATTGAGCTTATAATTTTGAAAGTAGTTTTTGTTTTAAATCAGACTTTAAAAATGTGTATTGCAATTCTTTATTCCAGGCTAACAAATAGTTTACTTCCCTATTCCAGAGTACTGAATATCAGTCTTCTCCTTTTATTTCATAAATAGCATTTGCAGTTTTTACTATACTTGATATTATGATTTTTGTTCACTATTAAACAATTTCCAATATAATTTGAAAGTATTATTATATTTTATAATATCAAAAAACATTTGATATGGAATATACTACCTTTTTGCTTGTGTTTTATCCTTTGATATTAGAATATTGAATTTATATAATTTTATTTAGAAACATATAAATTGGAAGGTTATATTACTCTGCTCTGCATTTGAGATATTATCAACATCCTAAGAAATATTAAAATAGCTTTAATTTAATGAAGAAAAAGGTATTTTCCTTTATAAAAGTTTTTTTTTTTTTTCAGAATTTTAATTTAGAAAGTCATAATTAAGGTATATTTGCAATTTTGTCATATGCTTCTACCAGATGGCGTCACTGTATAGGTGATCATTTTTTTGTTTAAAATCATTCTTGTAGTATTGTATGACTTTCGATTGTAGAACAATTAGTAATTTTTTTTTTGTTTATACTTTCTGCAATATATTCTCAATTGCCTCTTAGTTTTGAAAATCTTACTAGATTGATTATTTATCCCCTCATCTTCAAAAGAAATTTCTATCAAAACAGCAAAGGGTGTTATAGCTATGTTGTATTGTCAATTAAATTTTAAAAATCACTTTATTTTTGAATAATGCAATTTGCTGCAATATCAGAGTATCATTTAATTTTAAAATATCAAATAATATATACGCACAAAAAATATTGTCATATGACATTCAAGCATTTTGCAAAAGGCATATACAAATAAATGCCTTTTGTAAAATGCGTGAAATTTAATGCAGAAAGTTCAAGATATTTTCAAAATAATGACAATATTTTAAATTTAGATCATGTTTAGAATGACAGGGATTTTCAAGAAAGATATATTTAGTTTAAAAACCTAACTGGAGCTTTGAAATTCTAAGTGTATTCTTTTGAGCATCATTTTGCATGTATACGATAGCTCACTTTTAACTAATAGCTGAATTCTGTTTTTTTATATTTGGCCATATTGGGGTGTTTTTAATTCTGTTTGTGAAAGATATGTACACCTTGGATTTCTAGCTAATGGGAGTAGTAAAAAAAGTGATTATTTCTCACTTTTGGAAACATGCATATTTGCTTCTTTACTTCTAAATTAGTTCTTACTCAATCTGTGTTGTTCTGTCTTTTGATTTATTCCTCCATGGATGTAGTATTTATTATGCTTTTCTGATGTCTTAAGTGCTTTTTTTGAAATTCTTTTTTCTTATATATATATTTACTTATTAAGTTTTCTGTGCTTTCAATTATTCTTTAAATTTTACATTGCATTGAGTTAATAAAATTATTTTTATCCATTGTATTTACTTCTTAATTTTTAATTCTCTGCATCTTGTAATTATTGATATATTTAAACATTCATGACTACACAGTCATTTATTTGTTATAGAACAACAGTTTATATATTTTTCCAATCAAAAAGACATTACAGTCCACATATGATTCTTTATATAATGAATACATTTTATAAAGATTTCTAAAGTAGACTTCTGCTGCAGTAATGATTCATAACTAGTGTTAATGATAATTTCTTCTAAAAGTAGCTTTTATATGTAGTTTTGTATCTATTAAAATTATGTTAATAATTTTGCATTATATCAATAATTTAACAGATTCGTGGGTTGATCTAAATGCAACTGGTGAGCTAAGTCGTGGTTCTGACAGTAGTCAAAAACGATCTACACCCATTTCCTCCTTAATAAGCAGTGGGAAACTCGAAAAACTGTTATGGGAAGCTCAAAGGGAAAGTTGCCAATCATCTCTTGTTGGAAGTGGAATCTCCTCTCACAGAGAAAGGTAAAGTCTCTGTT
>JAPMOR010060776.1:324310-371435 GCA_026543865.1 Argiope aurantia | reverse complement strand
CCTATATACTCCTACTTTTAGAAAACATTTGATCATAAATGATTTATTTCAAAGGTAAAGTTTCGGACATAATTAATTCCATTTATTTTTTGATATAATTTTTTCATTATACCTTGAGTCCGATTTTCATTTCATCATTTAGCAAATCATTTCATTTCATCGACATAAGAAAAGATATTAATTTTTTTTTAAAAATTCAAAAATCTTGTTTACAGTATTGATGTCCCTGGATCATTTTAGAGTCATTTTAGAATTAAATTAAATGTTACCAATTTAAAAATTAGTCACAAGGCCATCTTCTTGCGCACTGTATGTATTTGCATTTGTTAATCATTTGCTGCAGAACTTAGGAAAAATATGAAAAAGATCTTGAGGAATCTGAAAAAATAATGAACAATGTATGTAATGATATGGTTTGTAGAGGTTTCCAAAAGGAATTCATATTCGTTAGGAGCAAAATAGTTTAGAAAATCTATTTATTCTCCATTTATTGGTTTGCTGATCACGACATCCCTATCTTTACTACTAATAAAGATGGATGTGCAAGTGTGTATGTGTTGGCGCTCTACATTCCAAACCGTTTAATCTACAACAACGAAAGTTGGCATATATATATAACTTGGAAAGTTATTATAATTAAAAATTAAATTAATTAATTAATTAAAAATTAAGATGATGTTTCCATTTTTCTATGATAACTTCCAAAAATAATGTACGAATATGAATTTTAATCCAATTCGAAATTTACAAAATCGAAATTTAATGATACGAATTTATAAGTCAGAATATTTTTTTCTGATTTTGGAAGTTTTGAAAATTTATTTTTCCCAATTTTTAATGATACTTGGCATTCTTGTCTCGAAATTCAAACTCTTCTCATTGATATTTTAAAATTTACTATTTAGCTAGCATGCAGGGGGTGAAGCAATTATATTTACATCAAGTTCTCTCCAATATTCATACAATATGACATTAAGATTTCATGTTTTCAATTTAATAGAGTTGAAATTGTTTCAATTCTCCGCCCATAGAGAATTTAATATCACAGTTTGTGAGAATATCAATGACATTCCTACTTAAATCAAATTATTATTATATATAATAATTTGATACAATTATTATATTTTTGACATATTTCATCAAAATATCATGTTATTTTCTCAAGGAAAGAAATAGCATTTAAAAAAAATAATTTTCTTAATTTTGGTAGATTATTCTTTTCTAAGATTCTTAGTCTAGCACTCGTTTAAAGCAGGTTAGGCCTTTCTAGAATTTTACAAATACATTAAGACAAACACTGAATAAATTTTATTAAAACAAACAAAAGAAACCCCCCACACAAACAAAAAAAGTGGGTGTGGTTCCCCAAAACTTGCTTGTATACTCTCTAAAAATCGGTCATGTCAGAGAGTGCATGGAATGGCATGGCACTAACGTACAATATTAACTTTGGGCGCGAATTTAGCATTTTCATTAAATCTATTGTGTGATGTTTGGTGATTTATTTGGCTATTAATCCCTGATATGCTTTAATAATATACAAAAATCGACTTTTTGTTTTAGATAAATTTTTGTCAACCGATTGAAACAAAAATTTGATGCAAAACTGCACTTGTAATCACAAATTCTCATATCAAATTTGATGTGTTTAAGACATTGCGTTTTTGAATAATCGGGTTTACTTATTTCTGAATGTACAGACCGAAAGATGATCAACTCGTAGTTAGATGTGGCCCAAAACTTGACAGGTCTACACTATAGATGTTCAATATACTTTTCGAATCTTACCTATCTACATCTCTTTCTGTAGTTATCGTGTAAACTTATATTCGGAAATCTGAACAGAAGGTCTTCCTCAAAACAGCCTTTACTTTGATAGAAATCTGCAAATTGTGAGCAAAGGCCATGTACCAAATTGTAGCCTTCTATCTCAAATTTCTTTTCAGTTATCTTTGTCAGACAGACGGACATTTTCCGAAAATGTATTTTTTGAACTTTGGAGATTTATCATCATAATTTCGAGTTCGAATTCTTTGATAATTACTATACTTTCTCTATACTATGTATACGAGAAAAAAAAATCAACGCTTCACTATATAGACACTTTTGTAATGGAGGAAAAATTCTAATAATAAATCAATTCTATAACAACACATAAATCATTTTTTATTATAATTACTTACGTTTTGTGCTTATCACATTTCATAAGCAGAGACACTTTAGACAATTCGAGGCAACAAATGAGTCAGTTTTATCTCGAAAACTCTTTTTTAGTCGAAGTAATTTTCTAAAGAATTATCATAATTTATTCATTGTCCAAACTTTCTTACGTGCCAGAAATTAGTTATTATAAATATATTACAAAACGAGCCATCCTGGTTATTACGTCTTTTCGCTAGACTGCTTCAGAGAAATTTTATCACGCAAGTACACAGAGTAACTTCAGCTGAGTGCACTTTTAGCGGAGATTGAGAAATTTCCTTTCCAAGTAACGTTATTTAGGATCAGTCACAACAACACACGCAGCATAAAATAAAAGAAAAAAACAGATGATCTACTAGAATTACGTAGAAGCGAAATATAATCTTCTTCCACTTACAAGCAAGATCCATGATTTTCGCAGCTGTGCGCTTCTGTCACACAAAATAAAAAAATCGTTTGTTGTTGCCAGAAAAGGTTTTAAAACTTCATTTCCTTTGTAATCAAATTTGTATTCTTTTCCACATTTGTGCAGAGCGCTTGTTTATAAATTTGAAGAAGAAGATTGCTTCGCTGCTTGCAAATTTTGAGAACTGCATTAAGAATTTTTTCCATTAAGGAGGTGGTGCCTTCTAGAGCACTGTATATATAATGAGATATTGGGTAGTAGTGCGACGTTTTTATTACGAAAGGTCAAATAAAATTATCTGCAAGTTTCAGAAAATGACAGAATTCTTTTCTTTAAATATATATTTCTTAATTACTTTTTATTAAAAACGGAAGGAAGAAACATGATTTTAAAAAGTGTGCTTTTAATATTTGCCTTTAAGGATCATTAAGAAGTTGTGTACATGAATAACATGTTGCAGTTGTTCGTAAATATTTATTTTTCAAGCATAATTAAATTTTTGCATCTCATTTTATAAAAGATAAAAAAATGCTTCTCATTTAAAATATTTTTATTCTCATTTTCATTTTTAAGAATCAAACACTTTTGGCAAAAGTATACTATTTATGAAATTCTTTTGAATGATGCACATTCTTTTATTTTATGCTAACTGCCTTTGGCGACCAGCTGGTTCGCTGAGATTAACGGTTGACAAAACTTTCTACTAAATATTTTATTTAGTGTGCTTTTAACGGCTTCTACAACAAATGATTTTAAAATTTCAAATTTTATTAGACATATAACTCGTACTATTATCAGAATTAAACTGATTTGTTTTCACACACTTTCCCGAATTTTCTGTCTTCTCATCTAAAATTTAAAGTTAATTTGAAAAACGGAAGTGGTTAACTTTCAATTAATATAAAAATTCTTTTGCTGAAAGAAGCATTTTTATTTATATGAGAACTGAGAATAGAATCGTTCAGCACTGAAGTTTTATGTGCAATTGGAAATAATTTTCATAATTTACTTAATTTCCAAAATATTATTTAATAAAAATTTAAAAAAAATCAGTGCACTATAATAAATTAGCAATTTTTAAGCAATAAGAAAAGCAGTATTTTTTATACTTGCGATTAATGAGCATTTTTTCATTAAACCTGAAGAGTTTCAGCACCTCCTAAACTTATGATCTAAAGTAAAATGTTTTTTTAAATAAACTTTCTGAATCTTTCATGTTATGACTTTGAAGCACTGTACATATTTTGTCCGTCTGTAATCCCGAAAGAACAAAAGTATGATGGACGTGAAAATAAAACAGGAAAGGAACCAATAAGCAAAAGAAATACAGATCGGCGATTTTTCATGCAGTTGATGAGAGCCTTCTGTGTTTAAAACTGATTGATTGATTAAAAAAACCTTTTTCTTTCTTTGAATTTAGAGCGTTGGAGCGTTCCAAGCAGCCTCGGCTTGGAACGCTAATATATACGTCTCAAGCTTATTCAAAGTTCACCTGCATTCTCTCTAGTTTTTTTGTCTTTTTATCATTGGATATTTTGACCTTTTGATTCCTGTTGCTCTGACAAAAACACATCTATTAATCATGTTTTTTTTATCATTATGTTTTATATTAATTCATAATTTAATTCCTTCTTATTTATTTTTTTGTGTATTGACCTTGTTGAAGATAATCTTCTAAAAATTTATTCAGATGGAAATTTTTATGGTTTATAATAAAGAAAACTGTAGGATAAAATATTTATAATAAAGATGGAAATTATCTTAATTTATTTACAGTAGTGAACCACTAGGAGTTGTCTCTCTGAAATTCCTCTTGTATTCTCAGATAAATTTGCATTTGTATTTGATTTGCAAATAAAAATCAAAATTTCATACAAAACCACAATAACAGTCACAAATCCAGCTTTCATTTATTTAAATATCTATTTTTACATGCATGCGAAAATACCAAAAGACAAACAGACAAACCATTAATACATTTAATTCAAAATTTGATAAAAATTTACATTTAAAACGCCAAACCTCTGTATTAAATTTTATTTATCTATCTCTTTACGTTTCGTAGTTATTAGCGTTCGATTGTAACTAGACGCTTGGGGAGACAAACTTCTCTGAATTAATTTTGATGGAATTTGATAGAAAACTACAATTACAGTCTTTATATGCTGAATTTAATCTGTCTAACCCAAAACGTTTTTATGGTATTCACAGGCAGACGGAAAATCAGACAGAAAGACTGTTTTGACTGTTACAATGCTTTTTATTTGTTTTCTTGTTATATGAGAACTTAAAATAATGCCGTAAAATAATCCTGATAATATATTTCGAAAAAAAGGTAAAAAACTATATATAAATAAAATTAATATTCCTGAAAAGATAATCTTTTTCAGTTAGAAAG
The DNA here is from genome assembly GCA_026543865.1 of Argiope aurantia. Taxonomy (NCBI): domain Eukaryota; kingdom Metazoa; phylum Arthropoda; class Arachnida; order Araneae; family Araneidae; genus Argiope; species Argiope aurantia. The sequence continues at coordinate 366,429 of JAPMOR010060776.1, read as the reverse complement.
CGGTTAAGTCTGTGGTGTAATAATTTCGAATATTATTGTTCAAAGATGTCGAAATCTCTTTGAATTTTGTATAAAAATTCTAATTATAATTTAGAATGCCGCGTGTATGTGCACTTTCTAAATTTTAAAAGTACGTTTGTACCATCTTTACTAGCTCCATGCCTAACACCTTATCCTGTCGAAAGCGAACATACACACACATTAATCTTTATTATTAGAAGAGATAGTGATTTCATCACATGTCTCTTAACTAGGAAATATGGTGACATATCCTTCATGGGAGTACGGTTTGGGGATTTTTGGCTAAGAGCCAATATGTAGATTGTGCTGAACCAAACATTTAATCTTGGCTATGATTAATTAGGAAAAAAACACACCCAAGGAACTTGTACGTTTAAAAAAGGCAACTCATGAAAATGATTCAAAATTATGATTTACAAAGTTACATTAAAATAATAAACGCCATGGGAAAATTTTCATGACTAGTTTAAATCAGCGAATAAAATTTTATGAATTAAAAAGATATGAATATATGAATTTAAGAGTGAAACAAGCATCTCAGCTAATGTAACTGCTATTGTATGATGTAATACAAAATTCGGACTCAACAATTACAATGAAATTTTTTGTAAATTTTAATCTATTTGCAAACGAGTTAGAAATGTTATTTATAGGTAATGAGAGTTCGAAAAGGATATATCTATCCTAAAAACTTCTGAGTTGTTACCATCCTAGATAATGATCTAACGAAATCAAACTATCAGATTATGTAAATACAAATTACTATCACAGCTCTTAATGAAATTAAATGCTAATAATGCAACTAAGGCAGCAATTATTCATCACTTAAGGGTGAAAATTCAATACAAATTGGAAATTCGGAGCTTGAAATTACCAAAAATATAGACATTTTTTTTTATCGTACAGAGGTGAAGAAATAAATTTAGTAAAAGAATAGTAGAATTTTTCTTTCGCATCCTTTGGGTTGCGATTTCAAACCCCGCCGGCCGAAGACTTTCTGTGTGTATGGTGGCTGGAGCACGTATAAATCTATCGTGGTCACAAAGTCCTCCATGTCGAGAGTAATATCATTGGGGTACTGATTCGGAGGTGATCGTTCTCTGATTCAGGTCTAAATTACGATCTGTGGATGAGTGAATGAAATGCACGAATGAAGTCCGCCCCGTAAAATGGATTGTGACGTGTGAGTAGCTAAGTCATACTCTTGGCCCTAGATGGCGCAACTGAAAAAACGAGAGGCGCTCATTCGGTTTAAATCGCTGTCAGATAACTGTCAGAGGGTTTGTAAAGTGCCATAAGTCACAACACAGCACATAATTTTCCTGCAGGTTACTCATTTTCAAAACAATACAACGAAAGGTTTAGAAGTATTTTTTAATGTAGAAAAATCAGCTTACTAAAATTGTGTCATTGGTACACTTATAGAAACTCGTTACCGAAATTAGTTCATTAATTCATTTAAACAAAATTAAATTCGAAGAATTTTTTATGTGCAATATATATAATTTCTACCACCATTTCGTCACAAATAATATTATATAGCTTTAATGTTTGTTCCTTTCAAACCAATATAGTTATCTTTAGCATTGATTTGCCTTGTTTTTCTCAGCTTTGAATTTCTCCAACTACTGTTTTTGGGAATCATCAAGTTGTTATTCCTATTTCTGACGTATTGAATTAATAGATAGTTTTATTGACTATTACAATTCAGATAGCAGTTTGTGGTCTAATAATTAATTTTATACAGAAACAATAAAAAAAAAACTGTCCAATTCTTATTATAAAATATCTTTTTATTTTAAATAAAAAAATAATAAATAATTTTTTATTAAAAATAAAAATTATTGTAAAATTACAATAGATTATTTTTTTTTATTAAAAATAAAAATTATTATAAATAATTTTTATATTTTAATAAAATTTTTACAGTAAATTATAAGCATTTGAACCTCCTCCCTTTAGAATAAAATAATGTATTTATATAACAATTATGTGTTTTTTACCAGTAATTAACGAATTAATTTAAATTAATTATACTAAAGCGTGTCCCAAAATTAATACAAGATTTGAATTTGCTACTATTCTTGTAGTAAAGTGTTGACGACCCTATTAAAGAAACCATTTGACAACTGATAGATTAGAGTTAGTAAAAATGGAGCATTTCACTATGGAACATGTTTTCATTGCTGAACAATATTTAAAAAATAATGAAAGTCTGGGGATTACAGTTTGAAAACTTAAGAATTGGCCCCCTAGATCGTGTGATTTAACACCTTTGGATTTATTTTTATGAGATTATTTGAAGTCAAAGATCTACGCCAACAAGCCACAAGCCTGCGTGCAATGAGAGAGGAATTCAAAGCTACACAAACAAAATTCAGTCACATTTATGCAAAATGATCATGAAAAGTTTCGACAAAAGAATGAGTATGCGCCAGCAAAGTCGTGGAGGCCGTTTGCCCTATGTGGTATTCCATACATAACCCTATCCTGTGTAATTTACGATTCAATAAAAATATGACAATTTAAGAAAAAAACTGTGTTTTTTTTATTTATTTCAAATCTTGTGTTAATACGTTGTTCTATCGTGTAACGTCCCCTTTTAACTTACCCTAAACTGTAACTTGAAATTGGTTTTTTTAATAGGGTTGCCAAAACTTTACTACAAGATTGGTTTCAAATTTAAATCTTGCGTTAATTTTAGGACACTATTATTAAACCATTAGTTAGAAAATAACAACTAATGTTCTTTCAAAGCTGCTTTAACAATGAAATAAGAAATTGTGTTCTATTACACGAACCAAAATATAATATTCATAAACTATCCCATATCTAAATAAAAAAATAATCATTAAGAGCAGTGAAAATTGTTCATTCATAATCTAAATCTCATTATTCGTAAATGGCCTCGTTTCGTGAATTCTTTCTGTCATTCCTATAGAAAAAAACAATTCCCGCAAGATAAACGGATAAATAAGGAGCCGAGCCATTTCGATGTTTCACTTAATGCAATCTCCTGAAAGAATAATGAGAAGGATAAAATATGTATTTACAATCTCATTAATCACTGAAATATTTATTCATTCCTGATTATTCTTGATGATGGTTCTCTCCATTCAAAAATTCTATTTCCTCTGGCCTTGTTTCTGTCCCGGCTTTTTATTTAGAGATGCATTTCTTAAAGTTGTTATGTTTCTTTTTTTAATTGATTAATGGGTACTTAATCAATTTGCTTCTCTGACATTTAGAAGTAGGTAATTTGGAAGTAAACGATATTTTTCTTTTTAAAAAATGATAAACAGATTTAAATGTTTGATAAATTTTGCATTTTTGCCAAAATGTGCAGCCAGGTTTGGGGAATTTTTATGCTCAATTTACTGCATTGAGGTGATGTTTTTAAAATTTTTTCCCCCTTTCCTCTAATATGTTTCATATAATAAATTGTGTGTGTGAGTGCATTTGTCTGTGTGCTAAGACTCAACAAGGGATTTTTTTTTAATCTAGATATATCTAGTTTGCCCCCCTCCCCCCACATATATTTTGTAGGATCAAAATACGCACTTTGGAGTGTTTTTTTTGTGGAGATTTTAATTTTAATAAAACAATTCTTGAAGCTTTCTAATATAAAAGCTTTCTCCAATAAAGGTTTTATCTTTTTTTCTCCGCATAAAATTGTTGATCTTGGGTAAAATCGCGAATTATTTGCATATCATTATTGAACTATAGTTTGAAAATACAGATATCTTGCAATGAGTCATCAGTTTTAATGAATCTCTTTCGAGATTATATATTTAGGACGTTTTTTGTTGGTCGAATGATACCAAAAGTTGACACAAACTTACAACTGTAGTCACAAGATTCCATATCAAGTTTCAATGATTTAAGTCATTGCGTTTAAATGTATGAGAAAGCACAATTTGACGGATTTTATTCAAAATTCAATAATTATGTATAATTTAGACGTTAAGTATATGATTACACATTTAGACGTTAAATATTATTTACTTACTTTTTGGCGTTTTGTAGATATCGAGTTTATTTGCACTTGAAAAACCAGACAGACCTCCTCTGAATGAATTAATATCAAAATTTCAAGAATTACTAACTGAAACGCTATGATCATTCAGGTATAAATGGGGGTTCCTAAAGGAAAAAGAAAAATTTGGGGCTCTGATAGTTATTTCTACTTGCGAATATTTCATAGATAATTGCTAAACGAATTACTATATGCAACGCTATGACTTAACAATTCAAAATAGAGATCCCTAAAGAAAAAGTAAAATTTATGTCATATTTCCCAAAATTAATACAATGCTTTCTGGATTCTTTACAATTTTTTATTTAAGAGTTTAAATACGAAAATACTGTATAATATGTTACACAAAGTGAGAAATGTTAGTTTTAATAAGTTTTATTTAAAATTTAGATTACTAATTAAGCCAGCTCTTCATCAGTTAGTTCTAAACCTTGAATAAAAATTATATTTAAATGCACGTTCTCCTCATGCAAATATGCCAAAATAATACTCCAAAGCATTAAAACTGCAAGCGTTATTTCATATTTATATGTTTGCAAATCATGATTCTTTATATCAAGAACAATTTGTAGAAGCACCCCCCCCCCGGAAAAATAAAAAGTTGTCAGAGACAAAATGCTATGATTTGATAAAAGAGTCTTAATCCAGCCAGAAATTTGAATATAAGTTTAAGAGAATTCAATTTTATTTTCAGGGAAAAGAAGAAAAACATTTTTAAAATTTACTCATCATTATAACTATGTGAAAAAATGAATGACTGCACAAACAATTTGCATCATCTAAATCCCATTTTGTTAAATCTAACCGAGAAAAATCGCTGGTTGAACTTAATCAATATCCCTTTAAAGATTTAAGTTAATAAAATGCGACGACAAATTTCCTTTTATTCACTCTCTATTTAACTAAATTTAATTTATAATAAACGGATATTACCGAATCATTCATATCATATAACATATCAACCGATACAATTGCATTTACCAATTAATTACTTCTCTTATACAACTTGAATTCCATTCCCAAATCAAATTTAAAATCAAAAATATCCATTCAATTACCTTAACTACCCTTTTAACATGATCGCAACATATAAGTTTCTACAAATTCCAAATTAACCCAGCTTCCATCGACCCTCGTCCTCAATCATCAGATTCCCATATCTCACCGACTGGAACCCATTGCTTCGACCAATCGAGTGAATGGCGACCACTCACCCCTTTTGGCGATGGGACAATACCCGCATCTGCCAAACCACTTGACTTTTCATGGTCTTTTCATCCCGACAACCACTGACATGATTAATAGCATTTCCAGTGAGCGTCATCATTATACCGGCCTTCTCGTTACTCAACCACGTCAAGATCTCACTTCCGACGGACACATAATTACGTAATTACCCGGCTAACATCTGCGGACAAGTCAAACACTTGACTTAACGACCCCTGGATTCCTCGTTATGGAAAGAGGCCTCTTGTGCTGCCGAATACCCTTATTTTTAATCGTTTGCAGGAGAGTTGGAATGTTCCCTTCTTTTTTCTTACCTGTCTTCGATGCTATCGCGCATTTTAGGGAGAGGAAGAATTTTTCGAATTTCCGAATGGTAACTTTTTAGAAGAGGGTGGGTGACGGTTTCGTGCAAGAGAATTCTGCTTATTAGAATGCAGAGTTTATTCCGGTTTCGCGTGAGTATTGTTATTGAGAAAACTCTCGAAACCGTTTCTTTTCGTCTTTAATCGGAAGATGGTGCACTTGTTTTCGCATTGGAAAACTCGTTATTTTGAGGAAAGAATATGATATTCTTTCCTTGTTTAGAACCATTTCAAAAGTGCTTTTACAAGATAAAAATATATGTAATATTTGTGTTTTAAAAAGTTTTTTCAAGAATTTTTTTAACTAACTAATTAAGCTATTCTGCATGGGTTGTTTAGAGCTTGAATAAATTAGGTATTAAATTTCTCCTTCTCCTTAAACAACTATTTTATTGTAAGGAAGGAAGAAAAGTATCGAATTTACAAATAATATTTCATATTTAAAAATAAAGTATACTGTTACAAATATGTAATATTGTTCCCTTGAGCATTAAATCTTGTAGTACGAAAGAGAGATTTACAAATGTTTTTAATGAATGCTGAATGCATGCCAGATCAATCGCTCTCGACTTTGACGATCAATTTGGCAACTATTTGGTGTCAAAAATGAATATTCTAGAAAACGCAGGAGTTTCGGCTATATATCTATAACAAATTAAGAAAATTTTAGATATTTCTATTCTGCTATAAAATTCTCCACCCTATCAGAATATCTATATTCGGGAATAATAAGGCGAGTACATTTTTTGAATTCTCTCTTTTTAAAGTGTTGATCATAGAGCGAGCTCTCTAAATACATTCTGAGAGCTATTGCGGAGTTGTGTATATTTATTAGGCAAGTTTATTTCTATTGCGTGAGTTTGAATTGTGTTTTTATACTTTTTTTCTTATGATATAAAGTATAATTCTCTATTATTCGACGAGTTGAAATTCTTTACTCACAATGACCGGAAAATTTCTCTAATTATTTAGAAACATATAAAAATGTATATGTTTATAATTGAATTATTAGACTGCTCTGTTTTTTAGACAAATATATGAAGTTTCTCGTATAAGGAAACCTGGATTTTGTTTCGAAGATTTAAACCCTTGATCATCATGAATGTAATAGCACATAAACTACCAAGGTACATACGGTTTTGCTGTATTCAATTTAAAATTTCGGTATCAAGATTTTACATTTTCTTTCGTTAAAAGTTAATGAACATTCGTCATACAATAAAATTAATTATTTTGACTACTTCATTCAAAGTGTTAGGGAATAAAAATATGAAAATGTCGAGAATAAAATGTTGCCAAATGATGATTTAAATTTTAAACAACTCATCATGGACTCAAAAACATTATTTACCAGAAAAAGAAAAACTTTTTTTGTAATGGTTTTCTCTCACATTTGATAAATATGGAATTATATTTAAGAATGATTAGAGTTTTTGCTTTTTATATGTATGTTGTTTATTTGCTATTTTATGTCGCACCGTAGCTTTAAAATATATTTTATGGTGTGTAAAAAATCAGAAAACAATGCTATAAAGATTTCTATTTTTGTGATAAATGACCAAAAGATTTATAATGAAAAAAAAAACAATTGGACAAAGGTAAAAGAGCAATTGCAATAGCATTTCGAAAAAATAAATCTTCGCATTGAAATCTTAATTTTATATTTTATATTGAATTAAAAATTTCCTTCCAATTCATGTATAAATACACAGTTTGAGGCTGTTTGCATATATTTTTTCATGTAGTCAATTTGTGAAAGTAGCAATATGATTTTTGAACTCTTCTTGTAAATTTGCTATGCAGATTGTAAGACAGCATAATAATATTTACATGTCTAGCTATTGCAATTTTAAATTACTTTGTTATCATATTATACCTATTATTCTCATGTGCTACATTTTGACGATTTTGATCTATATTTAGTACAGCTATATAATAAAATAATACAGCCAAATTTCATCCAGTTAGCTCTTAGTGCTATGAAGATAGACAACATTTAAAAAATGAATTCTTCCGAAATCAAATAGATATATTAGGTGCATGCATGTATTTTAATCAGCGACATCTTTTGGTATGCACGCGAAGTATCTATACAATCGACAATGTTTTTGAGTTTTACCAATTTACTATTACTTTATTGTTATCATTTTGAACATTTTCCATTTAATATTATTGAGTTATTCAGTGTATAAAGACCCCGATCATGGAACGCTCCAAATTGCTTTTGGACATTCATTGCTTGTTTTTGCTTGATTTGAAGAAATCTGCCAAAGCCCATCAGACACTTTTTGAAACTTATGGTGGTACTACTACGTCATATCCCAACTGTCGGGTTTGGTTTCAATGATTTAAGAATGGTGATTTAGTCGTTAATGACAAAGAACAGTCTGGAAAAAAAAATTGTAAAAAATTCGAATACAATCAATTGCAAGATTTATTGAACAAAAATGGGAAAAATTTGTAGAAATGATGGAAAATATTGTGATCGATATATATTGTACAAATTTTTCTCAATAAATGACTTTTTGAAGAGGAAAAATGACCAAAATACATACTTAATAAACCAATGTACCAATGTACATACTTAATAAAATGTGGAGATTTATCAAAACGCCATATTTTTTTTGCAAACACAATACTTTTTATATTTCGTAGGCGAGAGATTAAAGAGCTGTTTTCAAATTCTTGTGGTTCTAATTTGGAAGTAAAATATTTGACTTTGAATAAAATTTTCCAAATTAAAAAACAAAAATAAAACAAAACATTTTTATTGAATAAATAATACCAAATGCGTTAACTAATGACAATATTAGTTTCAAGATTTTGAAATTCACTTTTTGGGAATAATAATAATAACTAAATTCTAAAGTCACAGAAAAACTTAAGAAAATATTAGCTCAAGATATTTATACTCTAGTAAGTAAATATATGGTTAGAAAATACGTCAAGACAGCTTTTTTTCTTTTTGGTAAGATAATTATCATGAACAAACCTACTTCAATTTTCTTTTCTACTGAATTTCAGTTTATGATAATTGATGCAAGATTTATTTGTCCAGACGAAGATTAATTAAGACTTAAAAGAAAGCGGACTCGACGAAGCAAAATGAAGTTACACATAAAAAACAATGTTTCTTTTTCTTTTTCTTTATTAAAAAGCAAAAATACATCATAATTAATGTCTTCTCAGATGACAATGATTGATCTTTCAATGTATTTTTTTAGACGTTGAATTTAAAATAAAAAAAATCTTTCAAAATAGCATATATAGAAAAAATAATTTTCTTACAAACGAGAATCTTGTTTTGGAAAATATTACAAAAATGATGTTTTGTCCATTGTCATTTTTTTTTGAAAAAGTTCTATCTTAAATTTAAATTAATATAATATGATGCATGAAACAATATTTGGATTTATTTTCATGCATAATGGAATGTTTGTTTCTAGTAAATTTTATTCAAGAGGAAGTTTTTGTTTATCTCTTAAGTAAAAAAAAAAAAAAACCTTAAAAACTGTATTATTAATAGCTGCATTTATCCAAGTTAATTCTTCCATGAAATTATGAATTATTTTAATTTTATTTCATGTTTGAAAACAATTAATAGTTCCGTGTTAATTAGATAATTCTATCATTTTGAAGCTGTATTATTGTTTTGTGAGGAACACGACGCTTTAAAATCATGAGCAAATAACATAAGTAATCTTTTCTACACAAACTAGGGCCTACTTCGTGGTAAGGCGTAGGTGTGTGAACCAGAGGATTCCAGTTCAAATATAAATTTCAACAAATGTTCTACTTGTGTTGATCTGGTACACTTTAAATCTGATATCAAATGTCAAATCTTTTATTGCTTAAATGGTATGGATGTTTTGACAGGCAGTATTAAATTAAGTGTCATCCTCATCATTTGAACTTGGTTCGAAATTAGGAATCTATTTCAAATTATTTCTTATTTTTTCATAACTAATTGAAACTTTATGATTTATCACCAACGAGAAGTTTTTTGACATCGGAAGATTCAACAAGAAATCCTACATTCATATAGACATTTATGGAACTGTGACTTAATCCCACATTTCCTATTTGAAACCAAGACTCTGCCGTCATCAGGCGCCGCGACACTGTAAGATTTTATTTCTCTCACATGTAATGTTTCAACAAGATTTTGAAATTTACTAATGTCAAAGAAAGAAACTAGAAATGTACTAAAGACTATGTCATAGTTCTCTTATATAAAATTATTTGGACATTAATTAAGCAGTCTATCATAATATAAATAAAAATCATTGTAGTTATATATGTATGTAAGCATATTCCACATCTCCTCTTAAATGATTGGATTACTTTCATTAAATATGGTTCATTTATTTTTTAGGGAAAGAAACTGAATACCGCCAACTTTTCAAAATGCAAAAGCCAATTAAATATTGAAATTTAATTAGAAATTAATTAAAGTTTTGACTTTTTCATGTAGTAACTTCGGAGCCAAATATATTAAAAGAAATATTTTAATATCGTCCTAAATTTTAAAATGTTACTTTTTCAAGGGATTCGAATTCCTGTCTGAGCAATTTTTTTCTTCAATTCTTACAAATTCTTTTTTAAGATTTAACCCAGATGACTTTGAAATACTGCAACAGTAATATTCTAATCTACTATAAAGTTAATTTTTAAATTTTTTTTGCATATCTTAGAAATTTTTTAAATTAATTTTTAAGTAGTTATTTAAAGGTGTCTAAAATAAGGAAGGCAAAAAACGTATATACTTGCCATCTTGAAGTGATTGCAAATGATCAAGGCCATCAAGTGTTGTGATGTAATAAAAGAATTTTATGTATTATAACAATTCCTAGAATATTGTTTTTTTTTATATTAAAAATATTATTCATGAAAACGATGTAATTTTGAACAAAACCAGCTATGTCAATTTGTTTTTCATTAAAAAAATAGAGTCTGCTCTATTTGTTTTTTGCGTCATCCTGAAAAGCAGATAACAAACACAGAAAGTAATTAGACTAAATAAAATGCGGATGCAAATGGATCGAATATAAAAGAAAATTTTTACAATTTCACCAGTATTGATTAGTTTTAGTTCTTTTTTCAAGGAGCGATTGTTAGATAACGGATTTTGCCAATCAAGACCAATTTATGGAATCTCTCTTTTCTATTTTTTAAAACCTAATTATTGAATAAAATAGGTCCAGAGTAGCTGCCTCACGTCAAAACTCTATTTTACGCTCCCCAGGGCTATTTAGGGATGATCGAATAATTTTGAACCGTGGTTTGATTGAGGAAGAAATATAATTCGGCGTTATTTTCTTGAGACCTTCGGACATATAATCTGACGGATTTAAACTAATAGCTTACAACAACGTGGCTTCTAAGGGGATCTAATTGCAGAACATTTGACATTTGAGTCTGTGATTGTCACTATAGTAATTAATTTAAAAGAATAAAATTACTGGACAATTTAAAAGATAAATATACTGGGTATATTACAGTATATATCGTTATCTTTTCCTATAAACAGAGTGTTTTGTCTAAATATGAATATAATTATATTCGTAGGTTTACACTTACTGTATAATAAACATATGTAAAGGGGAGTTATTTAGTTTAGTTGAATACCTTAAAATTTCAATTAATTTTTAACGATTTAATACTTATTGAAATTCTGAAAATTTTTTCTTCGCGGAGAATTGTTAACCAAAAAGTATCTATGCGTCGAAGTTGGTTGTTCAAAGTAGAGCGGTCTTCTTTGCATTCTGTACATAATGAAAATTCTTTTTTAAGGACAGTTGCTACCCAAGAAGTAGTTATGAGCCATAGTTGGTCGCTCAAAGTAAGGATCTTTCTCGCACAACACTGTATTGTAATATGCATGATTAAATCTGAAAATTTATAGAAAGTTTGTCATTCTATATTCATTATTATGATTTAATACTAAAATCGATTTTAAATTATGCAAAACTGAAATTTTATTGAAATTGATTATCTTAAGACAAATTGCCTGTATTGAAAAGAATGGATGGTATTAGACTGAATAGCAATAAAATTTTTCCTGGATAGCGAAACTATATTGACACCCTTAGACAAATAATAAAAATCTAGAATTTAGAAATAACACGCGCCATCTGAAATATGAATAAACACACTGCAAAATGTAATCAATTTTGCATAATGTCCATTAATATGAGCATTATTATCATGGATGTCATTGAAGCATATGATTACTTGCTCATTTTCCCCTTGAGGATGGGAAATGTTTTTTTATAATTTAAATGAAAGTAGTGTGTTTTCACACGAGTATGAGTTATTATATTAACTGTTTTCCGTATTTTGTATACTCTTATCATTATTAATTAAAATTATAATTTATGTTTTTTATTGCTTTCGATCAAAAACTATATCAACATGTTAAAGCAACCGAATAATTATTTTCAAAAATATGAAAAAGAAAAAAGTTATTTTTTAAATAGCAGAAATTTATTCACAATTTTAAAGTTTAGCATGCAAAAAGATCCACTGAGATAAAACTTTTTAGATTTAGGCAAAATAGAATGGTCAGAACCGATTAAATTTACAGGACAATAGAAATGATTTTATTTTATATATTGACTGAACACAAAACCTTCCTGCTGAATCGTGCTATGGGATAATAATCTCTAATTTTGTCGAAAAGGTTCTTCAGTCTACTTATGAAGACAAAGAGAATAACAAATTTTTTTAATATTTATTTCTTTTTGATAATTTTATACATATTTCCTTTCTGTATTTTTCATTGGACTTTAGAAAAGTCTCTTTAGAGAGTATATATAAAGACTTAAAAATGTATAAAGATTTCCGAATAATCTATTTATATTTTATGACAAAAGAAGTTAGTACTTTTCAATTGTATCTAATATTGGGTTTTAACATATTATGCTTTCTTTAACAATACCTTACTAAGCAAATTCTGTTACTTTTCTCAAACTGAGAGCATGGCAGAGACGTAAACGTCTCAAAGACAGAAAATATTCAAAACTAAATCCTATTAGCTGATTGAAGAATTCAGAATTCTGATGGCAGGCGATTCAGAAAAAAGCACCAGGAACATTTCATATTCACGTACTCCTTCTTTTGCAGAAATAGCAAATATTAGGAAGTAGACTTCTATTCACGCATTCCTTCCTTCCATATTGGTTTAATCCAAAGAAATTTAAAGTGAACGAAGTTTTACGAACATCTTGCAAGCCTACCCACTGCGATAAGGAAGCAGCAATCCATGTTGACATGAAAAGTGCTGAATTCGCCAAGCATTTCAAATCCGGTCCCTTAAAAAAAGAAACGGCAACGACTAAATCCTCTTTCTACGTTTCTTGCCAAGGATGATATTCAGGGTTCTATCCCCCGTGAAAAATATTCTTTTCTATGTGTTGGAAAGAAATTTGATACATCGGCACAATTTAAAACACTACTCGAACGAAAAATTATTTCTCCTTCTTCGGAGTGTCAGTGTGTGCAGATTTGGAAACTTTGTCTGCGGAAGTTTTGTTTGGAAGGATGAAGACGTTAAAAGTTTTATGGGTGGCTTTACAGAGAAGACATTCGAGCGGCATATGTGACGACTTTGTGAGAATTATGAATTATTTGATATGTAAAACGTGCTGTCTCAGATTTAGTGAGTCTCTTTTTACTCGTGATAAAAGAATGCAAATTGTAGGAAGCTGTATTTATTCTTTCACGGTTTCCAACAAAATCATTATGCACTTGAATAAATGAATATTTTTGGAATAAAATATATTAAATAGAACTGTGTGTTCTCTGTGTAACATCGATGTTTCAAATATAATAGAGATGCAATTAAACTAACACCGCTTTATTATCAGAATTTTATTAAAAAAACTTATTAGTTACAGGTCATATTATTTATGTACATTAAGTTATGTGTAAGAGCAGTGCAAATATTCCCGATCTAACTGAAAAGTAATCACCTGGTGTGTAATATCTATATTCTTATCTTGTTATCAAAGGCGGCTAACCATGTAATAACTTTTGCTTGGATACTACATGAGTGGATGTGAGCGATGGTAGCAAACGGTACATTTTACAAATCCTCAATTTTAATTTGTTTGTCTCGTTTGAAAATCACACTATAAATCTTTTCTACTTAAAGGTAATTATATATAATAAAAGTTTTGGTTCTATTCAAAAAAAGAGTAAATTCCATTTGATAGAATGATTTTTAATAACATCAATAAAGATATAGAGTTCCACTTAAGATGTGAGCTGAATAACAACGAATTTATTTATAATTTCTTAATTCTATTCATAAAATTCAAAATTTAGCAATTTAAATATTTATGATATTTTAGATTTGTATTCCTGATCGTGAGCTACAGTATCTACAAATAATATTTTGACGTATTGATGCATTCAAAAACTAAAAGCCAAGTCTGTAAAACTCTTGATAAATTCATATTATTCAGAAGCATTAATAATGGTCAACCATGCTAAAATTTTAATAAAGAAATGAAAGAAAATTAATTTATATAAAGCGAGAATTTACCTTCTTAAAACCAAAATAGAAGGTAATATATATAAAAAATTATATGGTTATGAATTTATATAGCTATATTGAGAACTTACTCAAAAGAACCTTTAATATTCTGACAGTACTTGAGACTCCCGTTTTAGACATGTATCTTCATAATAAGACAGCTTTTTCTGATGCTTTTAACACGAAAAGTGCAGTTTTGAGAGTCCGCAGATGATATGTTATATAAACTCAAAAATCTATCAAAAATCTCTAAACTATGACATATGAACTCAAATTATTAATTAAATAATTTAAATTGATGAATATAAAGTATTTCCCTCTTTTCCATTAAAACTGTATTTGGCATTAACATTGATCAAATTATGTAGTGCTGCATTTAAAGTATTGCTAGTAAATTAATTTAGGACTAAAATGCTTAGGGAAAGGTACTCTTAGCGAAAGTTTCATAGTGAGATTGTCTCAAAGATTAAAATTATTGGAAATACTATGAAGGAAATAATGATAAAAATTAATTCCAAAACTTATCATCATGGGAAAAATCAAAATTTATTGATGCCAATGACATAATTGAAAATTTTAGAAATAACTTTAATTTTTCAAGTTTACAGCTTTCCATAACTTTTTTGGAAATCTGTAGAAGTATGATATCGCATTCTATAAATGCTTTCTTGTTAACTGATGCTTTTGAGGTAATGCCTTAGTCAAAACTCGGGTGGAGATAAGAAGGTTTTGAAATGCGAAGTGTCCCACAATAATCCTTTTCTCTGTTTTTCTTTTTTAAAAAGTATAATCTAAATTATGTCGTTATAAAATTGGACTGTGTGTTTCTGTGCTATGGTTGGTTGGTAACTTAATTTGGATTAATGTTAAATGATAGCCTTGAAATCTGTTACGGATCTTCCTAAATTGTTTATTAAAGAAGAAAAGATGTTGTTAAGAAGATGATTTTTACTGATGTTAAGAAATTTGATGAAAGAGATAGATTTTTTTTCCTATTCTGAGGGATGTTAATGATTCTGTACTAGTGGAAATGAACTACAAAATCCTATATTCCATGTACGAGCATCATAAATTCCTATTTACGCAAAGAAATGTATCGAAAAATTACTTTCTTTGAACAGGATCAGTAATTAATGATTTTATATACAATAATTTACATTCACATTGATTAAAATTACATTATGGGTGTTTTATTTTCAATGTCATAGCAACAAAATCCTAACTTCCAGATAAAACCTATAATAAATCTATGGTTTCAAAGTTCTTCAATTTTTTTTTCAAACAAACAGTTGTAGCTTGTATTATTAGTAATTTCTTTTAAAAATCAATAATGTTTTAATCATTTCCATAAAATTGTTTACAGACATAAAGACTTTATGTAAAAAATCACGATCTTATCCAAGTTAAATTTATGCACTTCCTAGGGCATTTTGAAAGACAGAATCTGAAGTTCTGAATAAATACTTACTTGTTTTTCTCCAGGTGAAATAACGAAATTTATTTATAGCACTTTATTATTTTTACAAAATTTTAATTAATAACCATTAAAATATTCCAAAATTAGCTAATTTTTTGTCCAAAAATTTAAAAGGGGATATTTATTATCTGCAACTGGATACTTATTTTAACCAGGAAAAATGATATATCTGAAGGAAAAACGATAGTTAAATAATTATTTTGATTGATGTTTACAGAACTTGTAAATCTTTTGGACTAAATTATATATAAGATGTAAAAGTATGAGGTATTTGCAAAAATTATTTCTAATTATTTTTTTTGTTTTTAAAGCGAAATACTCATTATTATATCTTAATCTTATTTCTTGTCGTCAGAATAGGGTTTTTTTTTAGAATTGAAATTTTTGACATTTAAGATTTCGGATATTTGAGACTTTTTTCTTTCTTATTAATTAAAAAAAACCCCACTCGAATTCAGAATTTATTACTTAAACTTATTATTTACTATTTTGAACTTGATTAAAAATACCTGATTTTATTACTTTGAACTTATTCATTTTTACAAAAAGCAACTTAAGACCAAAAGGAAAACAATGAATGAAAAATTGATTATGATTGATTTTTAAAGTAATTATGAAACTCGTATAGAATAATAATTAGAATCTAAAGATTAGATAGGTGGTTTTAGAGGACATCAAATGTTTTTTGAAAAAATATTTTTCTTAAACAATATTTCCCGACTTAGTCTTCACAATCAAATTATTTCTTTTTAATAATCCACATTTTCGACATTTCAGAATCCTGATATCTACATTATTGGTATTTTGTTTTCTTATCATTAAAGTTAAAAGTAACTAAAAAGTAAAAATTTGTCATTTAGGTCATGTGATTGTTTCGAAATACTTAATTAAAAATACATTCATTCTGCTAAGGTTATATAAAACAAACGTTATCGATATTAATTTTGCCTCAAGTGACTGAGATAAAAATCCCTGTCAGCTCTTTAACAGAGACGGGAATATTTATTTACCATCTTTTCCTAGGTTTATCTTTAATCTAGAGATCTCAAGAACTGTGCGGGCAACCACCAGCTGGTGTCTTCTTTTTGTGACAGCACTCCAGATAGGATTTCTCATATCAGATCCAACCTTTCTTTATTCATTGCTAGTGCCAGCCTTTGATCTGTTCAGTATTATAAGGGATTTAGAACGGTGGTAGTTTTTGTTTGATAACTAATTTTGGTTAGTAAAATTAGTTATAGGAAGTTAAACTATCATTATAAAAATATAATCTTACAACTAGTATGAAGAAATTAGTTGTTTTATATTAGTTGTTTGGTAAATCCAATTGATTTTTACTTTAAATATTTAATATAAATATATAAATATTGATATGTAATGATATTTAAAAATCTAATTTAAGCTTAATTAATTTTCTAATTTTTAGCATAATATAGCTCATATTAACTTCATTCTAAATTGTTTTCTTATTTCCTGATCCAATTTCACCCTTTTTATTTAGTTAATACAACAGAAGCTCTGTAAAATTGCTGAGTTAGATATATTCCCTCCCTCAGAGCGAAAAAATTGTCAAGCCAAGAGCATTCTTTTAAAAGATCCCTATAATTCCCTTACCTGGATCGACACGTGTAGAAAAATCCCTATCAAGATCTCATAGTATATAATCAAAATATTTCATTAGAATATTCTCTTTTTACTCTTGTGTTCTGTGTTGATGTTCCCGTCGCTTCTGCTTGTGCATAAATCATGCTTCCCAGGATGGAATAGAACGAAGTTAAAGTTTCGAAAGTGTCTTCTCTGTCTTAGGCCACGATTATGATTCAAAAATTATATGTTTACATATATATTATAAATATATAAAGTGTTTCATACTTGGATTGAAATTCTTGTATTGGGTTGTTCGGAAAGTAATTTCGTTTTTTTCCGACAGAGGATTTAATTGTATTTTTTTGCACCCAACTTCACATTTCAGTCATATAATTTTTATATGCTTTGAGAGCTCATATAGCAAGGCTTGTGTGTGAAAAATTCCAATTAATTCTACGCAGTAGTTTTTGGTTGGTGCCCTTTTAAATATGGAGAGCGATAAGCAGCATTTCCGACATATCTGACTGTTTTACTATAGAAAGGGTAAAAATGCTGTTCAAGTCAGAAAGAAATGGACCGATGTGTATGGAGAAGGTGTGTTGACAGTACGCCAGTGCCAGAACTGGTTCGCTAAATTTTTTAGACGGTAAAACCTTCATCTCAAATGAGGAGGTCAAAAACCACCTCGATCAGTTTTTTGGCAGCAAAGCCCAAATATTTTATGAGCGTGGAATTATGCTACTACCAGAAAGATGACAAAAGGTGTTGGACCAGAACGGCCAATATATAATTTAATAAAGTATTTGTTTATTATACAAAAGCTGTCTTTCATTTCCACACACACACACACACAAAAAAAAAACGAATACTTTCCGAACAACCCAATAATTCCATTCCTAAAATAAATACAAAAGCATTTTTGAGGCGATTAACACTTTAAATAGTAAAACAGGTTGATAAAAAATAGCGCATATTTATGATAAAAATGAGTTGGAAATTGTTTGTTAATAATTCCACTTCAGATTTTTTCAATAAAAAAAACGACAATTTAAAAATATGTTTTTTCCTTCTTTCACACCAGTTTTAAAATCGTTTGTTTTTAATCCCAGATACATTAAATGGTTTAAAATATTTCCTTCAGCATTTTGTATTATTAGGCTATTTAAAAATATCGAAGAAAATAAATATTCCCTTTTCTATTTAATTATATCAAACTACCGAAAAAGAAATTAGAAAAAGCACTTTTTTGATGTAATGTTATCCTTCCTATTTTTTAATAACAAAAGTAGGGGAAAAAAACTCAATTTAAATTAATGGAAGAAACAAGTACAAAATTATAAAATAATGGAATTTTGTCTTTTATTGTTTTATATAAATAAATCAATTATAAACTGAGACTTTTTTGTTAAAAATTCTTTTTGAAAGATTCTTTTTCAAGTAAAGAATGAATATTATTGAAAGTTAATTTAAAAAGCTAAATTTATAGTAATGAATATATAAATTACTTTGAAGCGTAGAGTTTTCCATGAATTTGTGAGATGTTTAATACAGAACTCAATGCTAATTCAAAACTTTTAAGTTTTAGGTTTACTATTTAAAAGAGAAATAACTTCATTTTAAAAGTCAATCGATGCTTACATAAATCACTGACATAAAAAATACCCGAAATCGACGAAATAATATTCTGAAAAATAACTAAAATCAATCAAGCATTTAAATTTTCAGGCAAAAGAATAATATGCAATGCTTTTTTCGATAGTCTACACAATCTTTTTTACATGTTTTTATGATACAAAATAAATTTTTAATATAAGATTTTTGATTGCCTTTATGGGATACAATAGAAGTATATTGTAGTAGTTATAGTAGTTTTTCTATATTAGAACTAATACTGAAAAACAACTTTATAGTATTGGAAAACAACTTTAACTATAGTATAACAAAACAACTAGCAACAAACAAACAGCTATGGAAACAAACAAAATTATCAAGGTCATTTATGGTAAATGGGAGCAAATATTGCATAATTGTCATGTTTTGAAATTTAAAATTATAATATAAAATTATAAAAATGTTTATACTTTATCTGCATTCATTATTCCATTATAAATCAATTTCTGAAAGTCGTTTATCATAGAATCATAAAGTAGATATTTTTTTTATGAGAACAGAGAAAGATGTCAAAAGCATATTGGCCGCGGTGGCCTGGTGGTAAGGTCTCGGCTTTGGAGCCGGAGGGTTTCAGGTTCGAGACCCGATTCCACCAAAAAACCGTCGTGGAAGGGGTCTGTTGCACGTTAAATCTGTCCTGACCGAACGTCCTCCCACTGGTGTGGTGTGGTGTGGAGAGGGGAGTGCCAGCTCAGGTGTCGTCCTCGTCATCTGACCGCGAGTACGAGGTTCAAAATTACGAGGTTCGTCCCAAAATAACCCTAGTGTTGCTTCAAACGGGACGTTAATATAACTAAACTAAACTAAACAAAGTCAAAGGCATATTATTTAGAATATTTCTTTATTTATATTAATAGAATAATATTCCATATTCTTAATATATTTGCAAAAGGATGAAACTAAATTGCCTTAAAAATCATTTAATCCCTACTTTAGAAAGTTATGGTAAGCATATATTTTTGGTACTATAATAAGGTAAGATAACAACGATTATTTTGTATCTTTAATTGGAATAATTGTTAATCTATTTTTCCACTACGGATTTAATTTTTAAGTTTACGACATTAAGTACTACGAGAATATCTTTATTTTTTCATCAAGTAGTTTACTTTTGAATTATTTAATTTTTGCATAGTAAATAATCCGATTGTTTCTAAATAATAGAGCGAAATAAATATATTACTTATAAATATGTAGGGCATTTGAGACTATGCACTTTTATAATGCCATTAAAAACAATTAATTTATACATGAGATTTATATATGATTGGTATAATTTTTTCTTTCGCACTGAATGCTTAAAATCTTCTTATCTATATTCTATTCATAATAATTTGTTTCTACCATACCAAATATTAAAGTTACCCAACTGCAAGTTATATTTCCACAAGAAGGCTAATCACTTAAAAAGAGATTCCATTATTTACAATTTCGAACGCAAAATAATGAAATCTTTCAGAAACAATGATATCGAGACATCAATTCAGGGTCTTCGATTTTACCATTCAGTACCCAGAAAATGAAAGTTCTTCCCTTACTTTAAGTGCAACTACAGGACACAACAAAATCTAGCTTCCAAACCGAGTTTTACAGCGAAGTATTACTAACTTGAGGACTACAAATAGTCTTGATTAGGCCTGTGCGAGACGCGGAGTCCCGCGCCGTCCAAAGCTCATTGAATTTCCATGCAAAGAATATAAAGATGTCAAATCAGAATCACTGAGTTTGAAATACTGCTAACTTATGCAGATGTCTCGCTGGTGTTTGCTATTCAGCTGTCGATCGTTTCGCTGAAACGGACGCTTTTGGATAGACAGGGAACGATTTCGAAAGGGTTTTATATTAGCTTTCGGTATTACGGAAAGCTTTCTTGCTTTTTTCCCTTGCCGTTTCTTCCTTCGGCTAATCAAAAGTTAGGATGCTCGATGTTGTTGCCATATAACTCTTGTTCTTTAAAAAAGTATGAAAAGTAAAAAGAAGGGTTTTCTTTAGACATTGTGTCGTTCATTTTTTTTTTGTCTTTTGTGTCTGGATGTGGGCGAGTGAATGGTAATGCATGGAAGGAGATGTTTTGTATTTTTTGAAGAATGCCGGTGTATGTAGATTATGGTTTAGAAAAGTATTTATTTCAGATATTCATAGATTTATAGGTTCGATTCAGTTTGGAGCTCTGAAAAAGTTGCATTAGTAGTAAAGTCATAAATGCAGAAAATTTATGTTCTTTTTCTTATTGATTAAAAAAAATTAAAGGAAATTCAATCCTTTAGTCAGAACACAGCCATAGGATAATGATTTAAGCATATTTCTATGTGCATATATATATATATATTTTACGATTTATTCAAAGCTTTACAATAGCTATAGCATGCACAAAATTAATGTATTTAATATCGCCGTAACGTTCATGAGTGTATATACAGTAGTTAAAATAATAAAAAATATTCTTGTATAATATAAGCAAACATATTTTAAATATTTATTAAAATTAGAGAAACAAGCTCTATAAGAAATAATGGCATCATTGAAAATCATATACCTTCATTGAAAAATTACATTTTGTGCCACATTATGCATCAGAGTTAATGAGGTAAAACACTAACAATTTTATTGATTTTTAAATAAAAATCTAATAATGAATATGATAAATCCTTTCATAGTTAACCTGTTTTAGTTCTTATACTTTATAATACAAGAAGTAACTACGTGTCAAATGTAGTAATTCTAGATTTAAAATTATACTCTGAACTATTTTTCTTATCATGATGAAATTTGCCTGATGTTATGGCAGTCTATAAATATAATTATGAGAAAAATCGTTTGGATGCACTTTCCAGTTGAGTTTTAGAGAATTTCCTATGAGCCGGTCTGCAACCTAATGTTAATCATTAATATCTTATTTACTAATATCGTATTGATAAATTTTGATAGATATCGAATAGTTTAGAAATTTTAATTAAATTGTATAGATAAATACATACATTATTGAATATAACAACGTAATATTATGTTACATTTTATATATAATCATAAATAATTTAATATAATATCCATGAAAGCTCAATTAGTATCAAAAGTTACTATAATTGCATGTTTGTCCAAACACGCACTTTGAATACTTATATAATTGGAGAATTATACATAATATTTAATTATATGCATACAGGTTGAACTACAGATTTTAATGAAAGGGAAACTCAGCTCATGCTGTAAATGTGGATTCGCTTATATAAATATAAGATTAATTTGAATTTCAGCTGTTTAAAGAGAAATAATTCAATTTTCTATAATTTTAAGTTTAATTCTATATCATACTAGCTGAACATAGCTACTTGATATAAATATATATTTTGATTTTACATAACAATATGCAGATTTTTAATTCATGTCTGCATAATTTTTTAAATAGTTAAAATCTTAATGAAATATCTGCAGTTCAAAGACTAATAAAATTTAAATAAAGATGATTAAATTTAAATGCATTATGAAAACTTTTTTAACATACAATATAATTATGATTTATTTTAAAATTTATAATTTCCTTAAATAATTAAAATTTGTTTTCCTTCCAGACTTTTGCTGAAACGTTTATTGATCTGATTTGTTTGGAAACTCATCCAAGAAATGTTTAAGTAGTTCTGATTCTTAAAATTTTTTTGTATTCAATTTTATTCAATAAATTGTGTTAAAAATTTCTATCAACTGTAAGTAAGAAAATTATTTTGATTAAAAAAATCGTTCTCGTATTCAGTTTAAAATTATCCGCAAAATTCTGCTTGTATGATTTTATTGAATTTTGCGTCGATATGCTGCTATGTTGAATATAGGTCACGAGGATGTTTTATAGTATTAGCGGAGAAAATTAAAAAATAAATAAATAAAGCTCGTCTTCTATAGATTCGAAATATATAAACTTTGTTGTAGGCATAATTTAAATTTGAAAAAGGTTTCAACATCTATTTCGTAAGTTTCAGTTTTAAATAAAATTAATTAGCATTTACTGTAATTTAAAGTTTAAACTTTAATAAATAATAAATTTTTATTAAAATTTTTATTTAAATAAAATTGGTTGGATCATGAGTTTAATATATTCTCCTCACCTCCATTTGGGTAACTTTTAGAAAAATTAATATGATAGTACTTTAAAAATATCTGTTTTGAAGAATGAGTAATGAAAAGAATCTTGTTTCTCGCTTTTCTATTACTGGTGAAAAACGAAAAAATATTATTTAAAATATAATAGAATTGGAAAAAAAAATCGCCTGATCTATTGCAGTCGCGTATTGAAAGGTTTATACAATAATTAATTTCACAATTTCTTTTATTAAAATATTTTTAGAGTTATTTTTTTCCTGACTAATAGGTATATCAATAATCGATAGACATATATCAGAGCATAATTTTATTTATTCGAATGAATTATTAAATAAGACATTCCAATTTATAAAAATTGCTAACCTAGAATAATAAGAATTATTATTAATAATAATTAGTAATTATACTGATACTTTTTTTTCGCACTCGATAAAAAAAAAAAAAAACCCACCAATCTAAGGCCAAGTCAAACCTATTAATGCATTTCAATAGAAAAATATTCATTGTACTTTTTGTATTATATTATATTTTTATGATTTTATATTTATTATATTATATATTTTTTGAAGCTTACAGAAATTCTACGACATTCTTTATTTTTTTTCATTTTCGTCCGAAAAATTTCATTTTCGTCCGAAATCTGTAAAACAGTTTTTTCAGTCATCATTCTGTTTCAGCACGAAAAAGTACTTCGAGAGATTTTAATTTCTTTCTATTTTTTGAAGGGGGAAAAATAATAACAATAATAATAATAAAAAAAAATCTTAAGGCTTTTTGAGACATAATCTGATCTGAGTTGGAATTTTATATATTTCATTTAAATTAATTGAAATTCAATGTGATTATAAAGATTGACATGTAAAAATATCTAAATTTATAACTGTATTCTTATTAGGATTTCGAGATATTTAAAACATATTTTTGAATGTTTATAATTGGCCGATATATGATCATGACTTATTATATCAAATATAGAAATTCTTGGAAAGAGTTCGACGTATAGAAACTTCAGTATTTCAATATACAAAAACACACAATCCAAAAATTTTCAACGTTTTATTTTGCTGATGAAAGCAATTCTTAGGAGAATTACATTAACAAAAAATTTATTTAATAAAATGTACAAATTTGAGAAATAATTAATACTATACTTTTCGAAGTCTTATTCCTTTTGGATGCATTTTTATTTTTCATTCAGCTTTCTACGGTTTCGACTGAGCTGTGATTTTCTTTCATACATAAATATTTTTGCTTAAAAGCCATATTTGCTTAAAAGTATGAAAAGCTAAAATGGATATTAAGTTAAAATCTCGCTTGAAGTAAGGATGGAGATTTGTAGGATAAAAATTAAGACTAATGTATGATTTATCAGTAGATACTTATTGCTTGAACGACTTCCTTTATTTTAAGAAATGCTTTAGAAGTATGGACTGATGAAACGTCTTTATTCTTATTTAATTCACATTTATACGTTCTCATATTTAATTCAGTGAAATCCCAAGTCATATTTTAACTGGAGTAAGGATACGAATTTATTTAGTAGAAACGTTTTGTTCGATTTTCAGCGGTTTTATTTAATAAACACAGAAATATTTTTTTTTCCATTGAATGTCAAGATTTCTGGAAAAAAATTAGTACATGCAAAAAACGTACAGATGTTTGATCTATTGTAATTCGATATATGGGATCCACTGTTATCATCACATTTCTTTCTTAAAAATGGAGAATTTTTCAGATAGGTTGTTATTCAAACCATGAGACTTTTTATTTAATTACTATTAATTAAAAAAATTTAAATTAAATTCCTTATTTCTTACTTTTTACATTCTTTCTTTATCTTGCTTGTATATACTTGTATGTAACTTTTATCGAAAAAGGGAAAGTCTTGTAATTTAAGGCTTAAGACATTGTCTTCGTCAATAATGCTTTAAGAATGCCAAAGGATTTATATACATTGCTTTAAAAGCGCCAAAAGGGGCGAAGCTAAACGCGAAATGTTCTTCGATAATTTATGGTGAGTAAACAGATCTAAATGAGTTATGAACCTCAGAAAGATCAACCCTGTGTTGCTTTGATGCGGGAATGCATGATGTATCTATTGCTCATACGATTTTAATTGCATTCGAATCGCGTTCTGGCTCTGTATCTATGGAGGGAAAATCCGTTATAACATCGAAATTCATGGAACGTCCGCAACCGTTCCGTGTAGCCCCAGATTTTGAATAATGAATGACGCGCTTCTCCGGTGATAGTGGCGTAAGTCAAGTGAGAAAATATCTTTTGAACGATGAGTCAAAACTATAGAAGTGAATTTTGATTTCTTTTATTCGTGAGTTATTAACATGAAAGTAATTGTCAGAAATAATCCAGTTTTAAACCTAAAAAATTTAATTATTCAAAATTTGACTTTTAATATAAGTAATAAAAATTTTAAAAAATGTACAAAACAGACATAGTTTATTAAAAAAATCAGAAAATATTTTTCCTATCAGAAATTCAGTTGAATCAAAAATTGAAATTCTATAAGGGACTCATTTGATTATAAATTTTAAGCAAATTAAAGTTTCCATCTCTATTACGATACATTCCAGTTTATTTTATTCCAGTTTTCATAACGAATCAATGACTTTTCATTCTTATAATATTCATCATTTCTTAATTTATATGTTGCAGTATTCTTCTTCTTTTGTTTTTAATATTATTATAAATTTATATAATGATTTTCCTATGCATTTAGTTTCATGGTAAAGATTTAGAAATAGCTCTTATGGCTGCGGAATGGGTAGTGGGCAAATGATGCTCGGTTTTGGCTATAAAATTCATGGTCACATAGAGATTTGACGAAGTATTTGGCTTGAAGAATGAAGTATTCCAAATATTCAAGAATTTTGGTGATAGCTCCATTAAGACTCGAGATTCATGGTTTGTTCTGTAACATTTGATGTCCTGCTACGGCAGCTATGAAAAATGGAATTGAGTCTGTCGATAAACTGAGTAGTAGAGTTGATCGTAAGCGAGCAGTTGAGCGAAGTCTTTTGCTATTTTTCTCTGAGTGCTTTATGCTTTTACGATTGTTTAATAGCGATTTTCTGCTTGTGTACTATTGATATTTGTCTTTATTTTATGTGTACTTCGAATGTGTTTTGTTACCATGTATTTATAATTTAGTATTGAATAAAACGTCTTTATTGATTACCAAGCCTTTTGAACTTTTTTACGTACAGCTCACGAATGGATATTTGATTTTTCTGTTATAATATATCGCAATAAATCCTTATATGACTATTAAGGAATTTTGTAATGGATTTTTCTCAAATTTATACACATCTTTTCATTCAGAATATAATGTATATTAAATCAAAAGCAAGAAACTTGCTATTAGTTAAGTTTCGAAAAGATTAATTATTTCAAAATAATGTATCACTACTAATATTTAAGTACATAAAATTACAAATGATTAGAAAATTGTAGAAAGAAAATCCAATTTCCTAAAACTTAAAAGATAGCAATATTTAGATCAAAGGATTTAAGGATCTCTAGATTTAATCATTAAAATTGTATAATAGTAAATATCCAAGAACATAAGTAATTTGTTAACGTTTTAATCAGCTGGCGTGTTACTTAAAAATCGAGGATGGCTTTAAAAGCACAATTAGAGAGGGATATAAACAAAAATTTTGCATCATTATTTTCAATACTTATCCAGAAAAATACTTCAATCAATTTTTTTGTGATATATTTGTCTTTTTTTATCTTCTTTCATATGTTATTAAATAATTTTAAATAATTAGGAAACTGCTGTAAGCAGATTTATGAAAATGATAATATTAACATTCATCCTAAATTGCATCTTGGTCAAATTTGTATCATTAATATTTTGGGCATTATTGAATTTTCAATATTTAAATACAAATTAATTTTTTTTGCTATATACTTGAGTGTTATAATTTTTACAATACACAATAAGTATTCCTTGATTATTTTTTGTAAAATAGTTATTTTGAAATTAAATATTTGAATTATTTTTTTCTGCACTGATTATACTCTATTTATATGGATTTATACGAATTTCGTTGAGAATAAAATAAAATGTACAGCTTAATGTCAAATAAAACGTCAAATTATTATTGTGAATTTAAAACCTTTTGTTGTTATAAAAATAAAATAAAAATACTGCGAAAATTCTTAACAATTTTCCAAAATTTATTTAAAACTTAATAATTATAAAATTTTTTCTCAAAATTTGTTGAGTGACAGAGCTTAAATATAATTTGGAGCTTGTTCTGGAATTCTTTTTGTAATTAATTTAATTCTTTTTCTTGAAAAGCAAATTTTCTTTTCATAATTTTGTTACCTTGAAAAGCAACTGAAAAAACAACAACAATAGAACTGTAATTGGAATCACATGGTATGGAAAGCTTCAATAAATGATAATTTTTAAAGACTTTATGAATGCATATGAGAAGATGCAATCTTATTCATACCCTTTTTGACAGAAAACTAGTTAGAAATATTTACATCAATTTTTTTTCTAATTTTGATTTTTGATTCTATTCTGTTTCCTCTGAATATGATATTCGAGATTAAATATTTAAAATTTGTAATAACAAGCAAAATTTTCCTTCTTAGTCTGATATTCAAGAGGATATGGCAATTTACATGATAGCTATATATAGCAGTAAATAAAAAAATAAGACCTTTTTAAAATTAATTATATACAAAGGAAGCAATTAACTATAAAGGCACATACGAGTAATTAAAAATTACTTAGAAATTACTAAAAATTACTACAAAATTAAAAAAGCCGATTCTAAAAGTTTTTGTGTACCAAAAATATTTTCATTTCAGTATTTCTCATTCAAATATTCTCATGATATAATTTTGATAAATTATAGAATTAGTTTTGTTCCTATGCTTAGGTAATTTTATATAAAAGTGGAAACATTTGCTAGTAGATATGTTATGATATTTAAATACATCTGTTACTAGTTTTAAAGAACTTTTTTTCTATTAGTTTTTCTGCTTATTACTCGAAGGCCATTGCTGTAGCTTTTACAATTATAATTTGATTTATGATTGGGCAGTAATTTAAAATCCTTTAAGTATGATTATTTTTCAAAATTTCAATGATCGATTTTTGAAATCTTGTCTCATAATCATACGACTTTAATTGCCTTGATGACATGATCCTTAATCTTAATTTCTTTTTGAGAGAATCGTGGTAATCTGCTGTATATTAATGACGCAATTTCCTCTAAAAATTCAAGCACAAATGTATAAAAGAAGAAAAAGTTTCAGAAACTATACCGAAGTTAAAAAGAATCATATAAAATGAATGAAAAAGTTTCATTTTTCTATGTAACAATGTTTAAAAAAATTCACAATTGAACAAAAAAAGAACGAACTCAAAATATTTTGCAGTCCAGCATCTATTTCGCAAACTACTTCAAAATCTTATTGCTTCAAAGTCTGGCTTCATTCCCAAAATTGCTGGAATCTCATAGACAGAAATTTGTAACAAAAGACTTACTCCACTTTTCACCTGAAGCGTTCATTTAAGTATTCCAGTTTTGTGTGTTATACGATTTGGAGTCGTTTAGCTGCGAATGGCCGAGGAACAATATCCCTCGAGGTCAATAGAGCTTTTGTCAGACCTCATACGATTAACGAGGATATTAACGCTCTTTAAGAGAGCACTTTGGTGCAACTTTAACTACGAGAGGACGTGAGATGCTTACGTTTCGGTTCCGATTACCATTATTACGCATGCTGTGCCCCACTTCCACACAAATGATTGTTGCACTTGCAGGTAGAGGCATCGGGAATTAAGAAGGGAACATTGTGGCGAGTTTAATAATATCTACATATTTAATGGTGTAAATATGAAGCAAAAGTCCGATGAAGTAACGACTGATAGATATATAGATTAATGCGTGTTTTATTTAAAAAAGATGTGAGGAATCGGGTTGTAAAATGGAATAAAAATGAAAAATATAGTTTCTTTATATAAGTTAAATTTCAAATTAATATTACTGACCTAAATTATAATTAAATTGAGAAAATAGTTTTTTAAACTATATTATTATCTAATAAAATAATTCAATCTGTTATTTTAATTAGCATTCCGTTACTTAAACTATCAATAATAATTGTTTGTACTTTCGATGTTTGCTTGCTTTTAGAAAAAAAGAAACGTGGGAAAGAAAAGAGGCAGAATAAAATTAAGAGACTCGCTTTTTTTTCGTGTAATAAAAAAATTTTTAAATTAAAAATTTGCTGGTCATACAAGATTAGTACACTCTTAAAGCAAAAATAGAGATCTTCACAAACAGTTAGAAATTTAAATAGCCTTTATTATAAGTTTTAATGTTTATTTAGGTATTTTCTTTTTTGTATGACAATCAGTGGCTATGTTTAATAGTTATTTTACGTTTTGCACCACAGGTTTTTTTAAAAATAATTTTGATTTCATGTTTAAATTTGTGACAAATTTCTCCTTTTTTTGTCCATTAATAAAAATAATGCATTTAAAAGTTATTTCTTTTGTTAATAAATACTTTCTAATTCTTATTTGCTAGAATATTTCATAATTAAAATTTTTTTTAATAATATTTAATAAATTATTATTCGAATTCCCTATCAAATGGCGTCTTTGAGTTTTGAATAAAATAAGATTATTAGTAGATGATTAATTTCTAAATATATAAAACTAATTTTCGTCATTAGGAACATAATACTATATAAATTTTCCAATTAAAAAAATTCAAAATTCTATTACAAAATTCTATTATTATTTATTTTACTTTCTCAGAAATTCGAAAATATAGAAAAATTTCGATAATGAAAAAATTTGACACCAATTATTATTTTTGGAAACCATGAATGAAATATTTAAAACTAAGGTAACAATTTTAAATATTTTTGTTTAACAATATTTTTTGCTTACGTCTTTACCAAAGTGATAACTTGTTTCGTGGCTAATAAAATAAAATCTGTCATATGAATTTGTGAAATTATTAATGGCTTTTAATTGCTGAATCTTTTTTGTTTGAATTTGAATTACATGATATTACTATTGTTGTTGTTTCTTATGGACTTGCCAAGGACAAGCCCGCTGTTACGAAGACAGCGATTTAAGCCAGTGGGGGAAGCGTCTCATGTTTTTTAGTAGCGCCAACCAGTGTCAAAAGTACGACTTTGCTACTCACGCATCACATTCGCTTGCACAACCCATTTTTTACAAGAGGGCCCATTTTCACATCTCACAGATAGAACAGACAAAGAATAACCATGCTCGAACCGGAACTCAAACCCAGCACGCCAAGATCACGGGGAAGACGCGCTAGCCCTATGCCAGGATGCCGGCATTATTATTCCTTTCGGTACTGTAGACCTGTTTAGATGTGAAACTACTATAGACCTCAATATTATATTAACCTGAGGTATGATCAGTTATAAAATGATAATAAGGCATTGCTATGATTTGATATTTGAAGAACTGGATCTGATCACGATTTAATTTTAATATAATGAAATTATTCATTAGAACAAAATATTTGTTCAGCCCATTATATTATATATCTAGGTCTCATAATCTGCGTCAATCAATATTTAGGTCACATAAGTAATCAGAAAAAACATTTTAATCTTTTCAATGCTTGGGTTAATATGGAATGCGCCTCAAGGGTTATTTTGTTAACATCTGTTGAAGATCAGATGAGAATTGTCCGCATTCGATGCATGGTAAGCAATCTAGCATTCTAATCAGTTCGAAAAATATATAATTTTTAAGAAGTAATTAGATTTGTTTTTATCTGTCTAGTGATGATTTGCCATCTTTTCATGATGCAGATATTATTCTAAAAGACCAACTATTTCTTCTGTTCTAATTAATCTATTATTCTGCTGCCTTCTTCATTTTTATATTAATAGTCCTTTATTCATCTTAATTAATACTTGCCTTTTCAGAAAATTCCAATGATTTATATCTATGACTGACTAAACATGTAAAAACCATCACAAAAGTTCTAGATTGGGATGAAACTCATTAATGCTTTGGAAAGTTCTAGAACAGTTCGGTTTTTGCAGTGTTCTACAAGTTCCAAAAAACTATGAAACAAAATTTTTGTTTTCACTTTTACCCAAATAGATATACAAAATTCGAATAATTTCATTACAAAAGATGCACAATTTTCAAAAACTGAGTTTTGAAAATTGTGCCAAATAGTGGTAGAACCTGCTATAGTTGTGCCAATAGAACCTGCTATTAGTGCCAAATAGTGGTCAAACTAACAGGTTTGACCACTATTTGGCACTAATAGCAGGTTCTGGCGATTGTAATAGAGCTGATTGGCAAAATAAGCAATAGCGAGAACGGAAGAATAACTTAAATTTTTATAGTAATTTACTATTTATTTGAATATAAAGATCATAATGAAATATTTGAGCCTTGACATATAAACAAGGAGGTTTATTCAGCAGAGACAAAACAGACCATGTTACGCATATACTAGATGCGGAGAAGTCATTTAATTGGCACAATTATTTAATTGGCGAATAAAAATTGTTACTTCTATGTTAAGACTACCATAAAACAATGTTATTGGAATTTCTTTATAATTTTAATTTTTAATTTAGGAGCTCTTGAATTCTGCTCGTAGGTGAAACTCTTAAATGATAAGGCACTATACAGGGTGTTTCAGTGAACCGTTTCAGAACTTCTGAGAGGGGTAGGGTACATCCTGACAACTCGAAATCATATAGCAATGTGGGGTCGGAAATGCTTTCCTGAAGCGGTGTTGCACACAGAAGCACCATAAGGAAAAGAGACCGTAAATGAGAAATCGTTTTAATAATACATGAAAAGAAGCAAAAGGTACATGGATTAAAGTAAGTGTTCGAAGTTTCTTCCACGGGCTACAATGTACGCCTCACATCTCCGACGCATGGACATCCGAACATTCTGGAATACTCCATCTCGAATCTCATCGGCAGCTACTGCGATTCTTGCAACGACCTCCTCAGCGGTGTCAACAGGGATGTCATAAACTAGAGATTTCATATGACCCCAGAAATAAAAATCAAGACATGATAAGTGGGGTGACCGAGCAGGCAAACGCCCACTTATCCCCACGTCCGATTCACCGTTGACCCGACTTATCATGTCTTGATTTTTATTTCTAGGGTCATATGAAATCGCTAGTTTATGACACCCCTGTTGACACTGCTGAGTAGCTCGTTGCAAGAATCGCAGTAGCTGTCGGAGAGATTCGAGATATGCCTGGTGTATTCCAGAATGTTCGGATGTATATGCGTCGGAGATATGAGGCGTGAATTGTAGCCCGTGGAAGAAACTTCGAACACTTACTTTAATCCATGTACCTTTTGCTTCTTTTCATGTATTATTAAAACGATTTCTCATTTACGGTCTCTTTTCCTTATGGTGCTTCTGTGTGCAACACCGCTTCAGGAAAGCATTTCCGACCCCACATTGCTATATGATTTGGAGTTGTCAGGATGTACCCTACCCCGCTTAGAAGTTCTGAAACGGATCACTGAAACATCCTGTATATGAAAGAAATATAGCTGAAAGTAAATAAAAAAAAATATATTATTTATCAGCTGAATATTATAAAAGATATATGCAATGCTTTGCAAATCGTAATTCAGGATTAGTTATTTATTTCATTCGTAATTAATAATTATAAATATTCATTGATAATGGAATTAATTAATTCATTTGCCAAATGAATCAAGATATAAATGAAATTTATCAGCCTTTTATGAAGTTGCACATGAAAAACGAATTTCAGATTCATAATTTTTTTTATTACTCAGCTTGTTGTACAGAAACCAAAACAAAGTTCTCTGTATATAAACTAGTTTGAGCAAAGTTTATTAATTCTGGAATCATTCTAAACAATAGCAACAAAATCAAATTTCTCCAAGCAACTTTATAAAAAATAAGGACTATTGCTTTAAAAACTAGGATATCCAGAACGCAAATAAAAGGACAAAATTTTCCTTTCTTTTTTTTTCTCTCAAAATAAATAGATTTTCTTTTCTTCTCTTTTGTAGAGCAATACAAAATTGAAATATGGGATGAAGAGAGGACATCTAATCTTTTAGCTATTATTCGTTTTCTTAGCTATATTCTCATGAATATTTCATGACCGCTGAAAAATTTTGATTCCCTCTTTGCTTTTTTATGATGAAGAGTCCTCTCTTTGTTTTGTGTATAGAATGCTCTACTAAAGTAGAAATTCAAGTTAAATGAAGTAAACATAACTTGGAATTTTCTTTACTTGAAAAATCATAGTTATTTTTATGCCAAAGTGTCCTAATTTTTCCTAAGTTTTCTTATAAAAAAATAGGTTGCTCTTGAAGAGTTTTTAACGAACTTGCTTATATTTAATGTTGTAAATGTTGTGTTTCCTCAAAAAAGAAAAGACAGTGATTTAAGCACAATGATAGTTCTGATCGAATAATATTATTTTGCCCTTTTTTCAGAGTTTGTCTTTTTTGTGCGCATTTCTTACGTGAATACAATGCAATTATTAAATGGCGCCTTTACATTTTCTTTGCATTTTTTACTTTCTCATATACGTAGTATAGAGAAAATATAATATGTATAAAAAAAACGAAATCGACAATAGAATTTGGACAAAATTCTACTTTAAGACCCGTGCTGTGTTCTTAAAGGCCATTTTCGGAAAATGAAAATGTCCGTCTGTCTGGGAAAAAGATGACTCAAAAATATTTTGAGCTAGGGAGCTGAAATTTGGTATGCGGTCTTCACATGAAATTTGCAAATTTCTACCGAATATTGTGTAAACATCTGTTCAGAGGAAGTTCGTCTGTCCGGCTGTTTGAATATGAGTTTACACGATAATTACAAAACTAAGAGAGCTAGATAGATAAAATTAGGTACACAGATATAACATCTATATTGCTGGCAATTGCCAAATTTTGAGCTACATCCAACTACGGATTAATTATATTTTGATCTGTACTTTCAGAAGCATGTAAATGAGATAACTTAAGAACGCAATGACTAAATATGTCAAATTTGGTATTGGATTTTGTAACTACTAGTGCAATTTTGTTTCAATCGGTTGAGAAAAAGATGTCTGAAACACCAATTTGGTTTCTGGATACTATTAACCGCACGAGGGGGATTAATCGCCAAATATATATAAAATCGCCAATAATGATACGAGTTATTTAGTAAAAATGCGAAATTCACAAAAAACTTCTAACTATTGTGTGCCAATGTCATTCAAGGTGTTCTCTGCTACAAAAAGCTTATTTGAGAGTATGCGATAAAAATTTCGGGAAGACCACTCCCATTGGTTTTTAGTTTAAGTATTCCGCATTTAATTACTTTAGTTTTTGTATCTGTTTTTTTATTTTTATAGGAATGTGTCGAGCTTGAAATTATTATTGACCCTATTCATCTTAATTTTAAGTGTTGTTCAGTTGCATTCCAAAAAGGTATTTCGCTCACTTTAGTATAGAATCTGGGAAATTTAATAATCTTTACCACGACAGAAATTGAATGAAGATGGAGTTCCCACCCTCATAAGTCCAATCCATCCCACTAAAGATTTATTTCTTCATCAGTGTGAAGATAATTCAACTTCACACCATTGCTTTATTCACCAGAGAAACGAAAACCGTTTACGTATTCGGAAAAATTTTCATCCATGAACTTAAAGTTCTTTTAGGGTGGTCCTGTTTAGATGAATTCAGGATGATCCAAAAGTTCCTAGACTAATTTATACAGTAAATCAGATATACAGAAATAATCACTTTTACATTAGACTTTATATGCGCAAAGAAAACTTTATAAATGATTTTCTTACCATAGATTCACACAACAGAAAATCATACACTAAATGAATAAAATATAATGGATATTATATTCACAACAGCATAAAAATATCATAATAAAAATAACAAAATACGAAATGTGTATCTTTGCGGAAAGCATATCCTTCGAATACTTAAGTACTTCAATGTTTTGTTATTGTTACTATGTCCTACTTCTGCATCTGACAAGGCAACTATGACACGTAATAATGTTACATATGCAAATTTGATGCATTAATTATACGTTCTAAGCCTCATAATTTGTAGCGGCTGTATAAGAAAACTTTATAAAGTGTTTGCATTCAATTTCTCTTGTTCACAGATTTTAAAATTTTTTTCAGAGAAAGTATGAAAAATTTGTGGTGGTAAAATATTTTTTCTCATAAATTTACATAAAAATTTCAAAATGCAATAGCACACGAAATTTATGGACATCGTGAACTTGCTATACTTTATTTAATTAGATGATTCATTGTTAGCTTCCTCTTTTTAGTCCCCCATATAAGCAAAACATTTCTGTATTGAGTAATTAAACTGTAGTTTAAATCAATTTACAGAAAATTTTTTGGATTTTAGAATTTTTTTTGTGTATAGAGAATAATTGAAACTGAGATGATGATTCATGCAAGAAGACTGGCTTGTCCATCATTTAAGTATCAGTAAACTTTGCTAAGCTTAAGAGTTTTAAAACTCTAAGGCTTATATAGAACTACAGAGCTGACAAACAAAAGTGTCTTATTAATTCATTAGGCGCTTTCCTATGTGGTTCTTTGGCTTTTTTGTGTATATTTATTTACCTACTATAAAGGTTTGTAAGTTGAATTTGGAATCTTTCAGCATTTTGTAACTTGAATCCTGATACTTTCCTCATTTCTTTCCATAGAATGTTATTGTGGCAAATTATAAATGGTTCAACATTTCTTGATAATTTAATATATTTAAAATAAATTATTTAGACCAAAGGAATTATGTATGGGTTACATACAAGATCTTTGCTACGTTCAAATACAGCCATGATACACTTGCAACATGGTGTGTCCCAATTCATATCAAATTCTTCTGGCAAAAGAGAAACTTCCAAAACAAATTTCCTTGTAAACAAACTTAAGTATATCATTGGCAAGAGAAGATTCGACCCCGCTGATGAAGGAGAATGAGAAGGAGAACAGGAGGTTGACTTTCAAAAAATATTTTCTATTTGGTGGGTGATGCCTGTTATTACCGGTTGTCCAGCATTCACATAAGTTCTAGAGCAAATTAGGAAAACTTTGAGTGACGCAGTTACTCGTCTGTTCAAGTCTGTTCAAGCTCCGGCTGAAGACTTTTCGCTAATATTAACTATTCCACATACAAGAATTATGTTCACTATCTCAGAATTCGATAATTATTGCATGCTCTCCCTTGGCATGATACAGATGGAACATGAATTGACTTATGCTGAAATTAGGCTCTGTCAAACAAAACAATTTTAGTTCATCTGGTTCGAGTTTCTGATCATAATTTGCTATGTGGTCTTGGTCTACTTTTATGTTTCCATATTCCCCATTATCTTGTCGATTTTGAATCATACTAGTGATTCGAAAAGTATATATTCTTGAATAATTGATGAAAAATTTGGATAAAATAATTCAATATACATGAAATAAATTCATATTCCTTTATATTTTATATTATAAAAATATAGGAACCGTTTTCTTATAGACTTCTACATAAAGTTATTATTTAT
Source organism: Argiope aurantia (assembly GCA_026543865.1). Taxonomy (NCBI): domain Eukaryota; kingdom Metazoa; phylum Arthropoda; class Arachnida; order Araneae; family Araneidae; genus Argiope; species Argiope aurantia. The sequence goes on along the minus strand of JAPMOR010060776.1, from coordinate 329,820 downwards.
AGAGTGGATGGTAACTGATTTTGTCTACATGTTATACAAAGAAATGTCCTCTCTTGGCATCATTAAAACCCTTAAAACAAGCATCCAAAATTAAGTTTTCTAGAATAGATTTTGTTATTCATTAGAAGCACAATCACAGTGACACATGATAAGATCTCACTCGTAACTTCTAATTAAAAACAGTCAACATGAATCAAAAGACAATTCGGATCAAAGGATAAATTTATTCAAAGAACCATCTTCAAGATTTCAAAGCTATCTCAAATATTCCCTCCTTGAATCCAAAAGAAATTAAATCCTGTTGCAAAATTTCCGCCTCGAAATGCGTCAATAAATTCATACGAACAAAGAGACTCGTTATTTCTACTCAAAAATAAGTATTGCCTTGTTTGAAACTTCTCAAATAAGTAATTACAAAGTAACGGCAAATGTCTTGCTTTTCGATGCATTGCTTATATCTGGCGGACGCGTTTTGAAATCACTCTTCTGGAAGAAGAAAGCGTTGAAGTGTTGTTGCTCAGGGTTGAGTGTCGTCAGAATGTCACGAGGTCTTCGGATTCAAAGAGAGAATTTAATTACTAATCAATTACGAAGCTTGAGGCAACAAAACAGGTGACGCGCTCAATAAGTTGTTCCTTCAGGGGCTGGTGATAAAACGAGAGGAAGAGTGGTTTTAAGAGAATTTGTTTATTTCTTGTAAATCTTGTAAGTTTGCAGAAGTTTATTTCTCTGATTGTCAGCAATAATTAAGAAATTTTAAATTTCTATGAATCCTATGATTAAACATTCATGGGTTGGTGGGAATTTAGTTTATATATCTTGTTGTTTCGCAGATTAGAAAATTTTGGTTTTGATGACGGCTTGAAGATTATAATAAGCGAATCACCAATATTGGCAGAAATATCAAAATTTCCGTATTTATTCTATAAATCACGTCACTTCACACCACAATTTTGTGATTAAAATAATGAGGATTTCTTTTAAGAAATGGATGAATATGAAGATGAACTGACAACTTTAATTTCATCTATTGAGACAAGAATACTCAGACTACTGCGACAAGAATACAAGATTTTTCTCAATTTCCTTCATATATAAAATATTAGATTTCCTGGCTCGCAAGTTCAAATACTTAAATATGAACATATATCTTTTGAAATTAACACAAAATATTCACTGAATATATAGAATTAATAAAATTTAAATCATTACAATCATAAAGCGTTACAAACCTCAAACTCCTCAAAGCACGTAATTGAATAGAAAGAAAGGGTAATAGAATAATGCGTTTATAAATATTGAAAGGCGATCTAGAACATCATGGCAAGATTATAATAATCACAATAGCATTAGATTTCTTTATTTTAATTTTAAAATTTATTTTTGCTAATTATATAGCAGTGATAACATATGAAAGAAAATGAGATATAATATTATAAGATATACCTTGAAAGTATTTTTTAAAATTTATTTAAATGAATGAAAAATTGTATTTAAATGAAATTGATGCCATTAAAATATAATTATTTATTTAATTTCAAAGCTATATAAAACTGATATTTGGGTTATAAATACTCCAAAATTGAAAAAAAAATTAATTAAAAAATAATTTTAAATAAAAAACTTTGCTAAATTTTTATTAAAATAAAATTTTATTAAAATTACAATAAAAAAAATAAAAAAAATCTTATATGTGAGCAGCTACTACTCAAAAAGTAACTTCATTTGAAATTTGGTGGTTTTAAGTCTAGCGACTGTCTTGTAGAAAATTAAAATTTTTTTTTTGCAATTTGTAAAAAATATAATACTTAATATACCATATCATGAGAAAAGAAAAAAAGATGAAATATTTCTTTCAGCACAATATTTCTTTCAGCACAAATATTTCTTTCAGCACAATATTTTCTTTCAGCACTTCATCAGATGGAATGAGATCCTTGATTTAATTGTATCAAGCATAATTTGACAGATTTTTCAATTTGATATTCAGATTTAAATTGAATACGACAAATAGTTCACATTTAGTTTTAAAATAGTAGTTATAATAGTTTTAGTTTAAGACAAATGCTTATAATATGTTGAGGCAAATGCTTATATAATATAGCTATAACCGTTGTTCGTATTGCACATCATAATATATATTTTAGCTATAATAGTTTTATTAATATAAATTTTATATGATTTGTTGCAATGAAAAACCTCTATGAATATTTGCAAATGATAAAAATCACAGAAATTTAACACACATAAAAAAATGTTCTTAGAAAAAATTTCTCTTAAAATTCATCAATTAGTTGCATTTTCAGAATCTATTGCAAAGAAATGATCGATAAAGGTTTTTCTGTTAACTATACTAATTAAAAAAATAATAAACAGTAGACATGTCATGACGGAGATATGGAACATAGAGTTAAGGCATAAAAATTGGAAACATTTATATATATTTAATTCACTACATCTCAAGAAATTGTGTATTCCATTAAGTCTAATAAATTTATATTTTCATTGCAAAGCCATATATATTTCAATAAAAGAAATAACATTAATCATATGAAAAACAAACAAACAATAATATGCATAAACCGAAAAGTTAGAACTAAGAGATTTAAGAATATAGCAAGTTTAAAATACAAGTTTCCTAAAATGTGATATATTTTGGGGAATAATGTTTATCATACAAAGAGAATGAATTCTAATGTAAAATGAGGAGCAGAAAAATTCTTCCAGACTTCCATACTTTAGATATTACTCATATGATATAATCCTTTTGTTTTAGAAACGAATAAGTTGCATTCTTTGAACAAACGCAGTTCTTCAAGGATACATTGTTTGAAAGAATACCAGTTTTGTGTAAGAAGAATCAGCTTCAAATCCATGCCCTTAAGATTTTGCAATATTGTCGTCAGTGTAACAAATTTGTTCTATTTTCCTTCTCTACTTTTTACTGATGGAATTTCGAATAATGGCTGCGTTTGTTTTAATTAGAAATATTCTTGAATGAGTATTTTGGAATAGTTAAGGATAATGAAGATACTTTAAGTTAAGAGTAACTAGCTGAAATAATAATTTAAAGACATATTTGAAACATAAAATAAGTATTGTGCTTGAATAAAATAGAAGAAAATAATCATAAGTTCTTAACAAAGAATACAAGCTTATTTTAATGCTATGGCATTCAGTTTATTTGTGAAAATTGATGAACAATTATTTCTTATACATTTAAAGTAATACATTATCTTATACATTAGTTATAGAAAATTAAAGCATTTCGCTGCTATACTATTCTCAAGATATGGAACTGAAAGTTTTGGATGATAAAAAAAGAAACTTATTTTGGATGAAGTACATTATTTTATAATACTGTAAGACATTGCTATGTTAATGAGGTAGATGTATTGCTTTTTCTTTTAAAAAATAAATTTCTCTAAAATGACAAGTTCGCAATTTATTATCATGTGGTATTGTAAAATATTATAGATATTGGATAACATTTTACACAATTGTCCAAAATTCGTAATAGTACACAATATTTCTGTGACAATGAAGTAAACATGTACATATTTTGTAAACAATTGAAGATCTCTGATATAATTATGAAGTAATACACGTATACAAGTATCGTATTACATTTACATACGATACTGTACGATATTGAGCGATATCATGAAAACTTTATACTTGTGATAATGCAGAAATGATCTACTCACTTTTTAAAGAACAATCTCGCATCTTTTAACAAGCCGTTACTTCAACATTGCGATGCACCTTCAACATAGCGTCCCCTCCGATATAATTAAATCTGTTATTCTGAAAAGTTTTCACTTTTATCAGACGAAATAATTATAAAAACTAGACCTAATTCCTCAATTTTGATGTAGGAAATGTTTTTTATTTATTTGCTGAATCCTGTAATTCAATGATTCTCAAATGTTTACTGAAAAAGGATTATTTCTATTTGTGGAACCTTTTAAATCGTTGTAGAAAACTTTTCTTCGTTTTTTTCTTAATTGAAAAATTAAATTCCATATCTGTACATTGGTACTTGTAGAGCAAAGGGGAATAACACCGTCAGTCTTTTCAAAGGCGAGTTAATGATTACTGATTTTTTTATTCACGTTTTTCCACAATTATTAATTTAATATCCTTATTGATTGCCCAGTATCTTGTTCAGACAATATTTTATAAGCTAATCTTGATTCAGAAAAACATGCTTGACCATCTTCTAGAAATCAAAATGCTATGATTCTGGTAAAAAGGTCGTCTTGCCTCCTCCTTAGCAACTGTGATTGCTTCACTCTTTCATATCAATAAAGTAGAAATGTTCACTATTCTATCCATAATAAGAAAATGATTAATCTCGCTTTGATTTCTGATCTTTTCTATGGGTTTATTTATTTGATTTTATTTTCCTTTAATTACTCCCTTTTTTTTAATAAACGACACAGCATGAAGGAGAATGAAGATTAAATTATGCAGGTAGCTACTTCTGCTTCTCAGAGATCTTCTAGTGGCTGTTTCTTGAGTTCTTTTAATTTTATATCTGTAATTAAAAACTTTGTGACAAACAATTTGGGCCACTGCTATTGTGGAAACAGTTCATAAAACTCTTTCTGTACATGGTATTATATGGTATTATATTGTAAAGCAATTTATAATATTGATATATTTTATACTAGCCGCCTTTGGCGACCAGCCGGTTTGCCAGTATTACCGCTCGCTACAATTTTCAATTAAATATTTTAAGTAACTGGTCTCTTAATAGATTCTCAAACAAAACAATTTTAATCTTCAAATTTTGATAGTCATACCAAACTTATACTGTTGTTTAGATCGTTTCGTTCAATTTACTATATATATTTTGCTAATTTGTTGTCATTTCCGGTAAAACGTCAACTTTAATTTAAAGTGAAAATGATGAAATTGCATTTAATATAAAGATATTTTTTAAAAAACCAAGCGTTTTATTTTATTTATCATCTTTATTGCTATTTATTTATTACTATTATTATTGAATTTGAGTATTGCAAACAGAATATCTCGGTATTTAAGTCTTATGTGAACTACAAAATATTTTTGATAATTTATGTAATATCTCAAAGAATAATTCAACAAAAATTTCTCAGATTTAGCATAAAATTCAGTTTTTAGTTTTGCTTTCAAAAGGATTGAAATGAAATCAATAATAATATTTTGTTCCAGCCTATAAATATATTTCAAAAATTATGAAATCTAAATTTAATGCAGTAAGGTATCATATTCTGAGAAATATTCTGGACACACCAAATTTTAAATAAATGAATGAATGTTTCTATTTTCCACAATCAACTAAGACTTATTTATGAAGTTTTGAATGTTAAAAATTTAGAAAAACTCAACATTTTCATAATCTTAGGCCAATTAATCTTGAGAAACCTGCGCGCTGATTGGCGTATTTTCTTTGAAACCATCGATTGAAAATCTAAAATTATCCTTTTTTTATTGAATAGTGATATTAAAATTTTCATAAATCA
>JAPMOR010060776.1:294148-320893 GCA_026543865.1 Argiope aurantia | reverse complement strand
ATATATATATATATATATATATATATATATATATATATATATATATACACACGAATTTTTATGGCTTATTCAGCTGTTCGATAAAATAGCACAATTTATTTAATTGAATGTAAAGATATGAATTTGTGTAATTTTTCAATAAGTTATTTTTTAATTCAACATCAGCTTGCTTTTATGATAGTTTGAAATATTTCTTAAAAATCTTATATTATTCTTCTGTAATTAATATTAAATCACAATTTATTTATATTAATATCCAAAGAATATTTGCAAAAAGAATGAAAATATAATATTATTGATTACTGCATCTGGAAAAAGCAATGTCGGTTTTCAGAGTGTGACGATTTGGAGAAAAGTTTTTAAAAATTCGCCCTTTTGATATAATTAATGTTTATTGTTAAAGACTATTAATTTTAAAGACATGATCACTTTTAAAGACTAATATATAATTAACGTTTATTGTTTAAAGAGAGGTTATTTTAAAAACATGATCACTTTTAAAGACTGATATATAATTAACGTTTATTGTTTGAAGAGAGGTTAATGTTAAAAACATGATCACTTTTAAAGACATATATAATTAACGTTTATTGTTTAAAGAGAGGTTAATGTTAAAAATATGATCACTTTTAAAGACTTATATGTAACTAACGTTTATAGTTTAAAGAGAGGTTAATGCTTAAGACATGATCACTTTTAAAGAAATATATAATTAACGTTTATTGTTTAAAGAAAGGTTAATGTTAAAGACATGAACACTTTTAAAGACTGATATATAAATAACGTTTATTGTATCAAGAAAGGTAAATGTTAAAGACATGATCATTTTTAAAGACTGATATATGATATATCACAGTAGATGTCTGAACTACGTCATGCAACATGCTTGTTGATAAAAATCTCCAAAATGTTCTGCAACTCAGCTCATTGGTCCATTCAGATCACGTAAAGAAATTTCTTTATCAAGAAATTGGGAGATAAAACAAAAATTTGATACTTTGAAGAGAGATGAAAATAAATCGCTAATTTAATAAAGTCCCAGAGAAAACAATATAAAATTTGCTAAACTTCAATAAAAATTAAAACATATAATGAATATAATTGAAGTTCCTCTTTATTTAAAGTATATTTACTCAAAATTTCACATTTATATTTTGTTTCTCAAATTTTTAATAAAAAATATAATTCTGAAAATTTATTTAAAGATTAAAAATGTTTTATTAATTTTTTTAAAAAATTTTCATTATAAGGAAAAGCAGATTATTAAGATTTATTTTCCTCACATTATTTACATTTCTGTAACATTCAGAATCAAAATGTTTATAATTTCACATTACCTCGCTTAATTAAAAAAAATAATAATCAATCATTAAAATTTCTAAAACAATTATATTCATTTCACCATTAATTATAATTATTTTGCCATGGCATGATTTTTCAATAATTGTGAACGATTGCTTTTCAAAATGACTGATTCCGGAGTAACGATTGAATGTTGAATCGTCTGTGCAATGCTCATTGAAGTGAACAGCGCTGGAGGCCATGCAATTATATCACGCAATTATATCCGATTACGTGCTCTACAGGGCGAGTTCTGAAATGTGTTATGGCAGCAGCAATTACTGAATACCATTTTGCTAATCTAGTACATTTCGAGACGGGCATCTCTCGAATTGAAAGCGCGCATTCGCAGGAAAGCACCCACCGAAAACTGCTTGTCTTTAACCTTGAGAATAATTTAAATGCGCCATGTGTTGAAGGTTTGTGAAAAGAGGAACGGAAAAAATATATTTAAGAATTCCATTACGATTTTATTACTAATAAAAATAGATTTTTAATGTATGATATAAATTAATGAAAATGTTTAAATTGAGATGGAAATGCAAAAATAAATTAATGGATGAGAACTGACCCAAGTTTCAAAAATAATAAATGTCTAAAACGCGCGGTATTATGTAAATAAAGCGAAGTAACTATGTACTTTGACGTTTAAAAATATTATAAAAGCTCTTTGCTGCTGAATTAGATTTATTATATTTTATAGTCTTATTATTTTTAAACTGATACTTAAAAGATAGTTCAATTACACATTTGACCTCAACTCAATTACTACTGACCGACTTATGTCACAGCACCTCTGCATTTTATAGCTACCATGATGGGCATCGTATCTCTAGAATAAAGGTAGGAATTCAAGTTCTAAAGGAGCTATCGCCAAAATTCTCGAATATTCTGGGTCATTTATTTTTATCACTAAAATCACCAAACAGGTGACAAATTTGCCGCCAAAGGAAGTGTGATTAACTCAGCATCCATTGAGCATCCGTTAAAGTTACCTACAAAACTCTCCTTGTTATGGGGAAATCAGCTGAGCAGAAAAGCAATATTATAAATTCATAATAATATGTTTTCATCTAATTTTATAAGTGGTAAACGATATTTTATTATTCGAATTTATCTCTTTTTATTTTAGTTTAAACTTTTATTTATTTCAGATTTTTGATATTTCATATTTTTTTCTTTTATTTCATACACTCTTCCAAATAGGACCATTCCACAATTTTAGAATTTCTGATTCAGTAAACAATGGGTAATGAACAACTTATTTCCGCAATTAATTAATGAAATTACCAAAAATAAACCATTATTGATTACCAATTCTTATCCAGAATTTTCTATCTGATTATTTATTCTTTGCGAGTGATTTCTATACAATTCTGCATATATTTTATAACTAGAGCAATTTTTCCTTTATTTCACAAGAATATTACATGCAGAAAATTCTCATCTTTAAAAAAAAAATAAAAAACTGGATTTGAGGGGAATTTTTTTCAACTAAAAATATTTTTGGATGCAAAATAAAGTTTCAAAATATTTCAACTCCAGGCATAATTCCCCCCCCCTTTTTCCTTTAATATAACGCAACAGACACTTAATAAATTATAAAGCAACACAGAATATCTCACGTCTTGAAAGTCCATTAAAAACAATTTGTAGCAAAACGCCGCTACTCAATGGGGATGGTTAAAAAGGTAACTAAACGAGGTGTCAAAATATTTACCAATATCTGAAACATGACATTAAAGCATTTTGCTTTATAATTTGTCTCAAAACTGTGGCAATTTGTTTAAAATTGTTACACTCAAATGGACATTTTTAAAAGTTATATTTATTTTAATATTTAGAGACATAATAAAATAAAAGTGAACTTCGCTATGAAATGTTATTAATTTCAATGAATTAGAAAAATGTTGAAATTAGGACATCAAAGAGCTTTCAGATTTAAGGGAAAAATAATCAAGACAGGTTAAAATTGATAATTTTAAAACTGCCATAAAATAAATTAAAATTCTAGAAGAATCTAGACAATATTGTTACTTCCAGGAAAAGTATCAAAGGAAACTGAAATATTTTTAAAGTAAGAAAATGAAATCGTCTGCTATTTACAAGAATATCGTCTTATTCGACAAATTCTCACGTGAGAATTTAATAAAAAAACTTAAGAAGAAAATATATATTTTTCAATTAAATTCAAAGATTAAGTATAATTTGTCTTTCTTATAATGTTGAATTAATAGCTAAAAGTTTGCACTCATTGCATTCAGTCCAAATATTTATATGTTTTTGAATTGTAAATCCCTTTGTAAACTGATGATAAATGTAATAAAATTTTGTAACAAAAAAAATATTTTAATCTAATTTAGCTTTATATTATTAAAAAGATAGTAGAGTGTCAGTTTAAATTTTTGAGTAAGGTGCTTACGGCGATATTTCAACATATAACTAGAACTTTAATATCAATTCTAGCACAACATTTAAGTTTCCAGGGCATGACTTAGAAAATTATAAACGTATAAAATCCATTATGAATTATAATTTAAATTCAGTAATTTCGAACGAAATCTAATAAAGAGAAAATTAAAAGGTAAGTTAGAATTGAAAGATTATCATTGCATTTAATACTTTCAATTATTGTTTTTAATCATGAAAATAATACGAAATAAGGAAAGAAAAATAGTTGATTTTTAGAGGTATATAATTAAATTACTAAAAAATATTTACATTATTAAAAATAAGAAAACTGAACGGAAAAAATATATCCCAATCAGATAAAGAAAATAACATATTATTCCTGTTTGAATAAGTATGTAATTATTTTTTGTCAAATTATTCTAAGTCAATACAAAAACTTTCAATTATTCATTAATGGTCTTAGGTATAGTAAGAATGTTATATGCTCGAATTAATTGAAACTTTGTTTTCAATGCAATTTCAATTTAAAAAGGAAATTTAATAATCATTATTATTATTTTAATGTATTACTGTCCCAAGAATAAAATGTTTGGTTTCTATTAACTTTCAAAACTTGCATGTTGCAACAAAGTTTTATTAGTATTGTTGAAATGAAAAGAATGAAATATATTTTCACATTTCGATAATTATTTTAAATTCTATAATGAATAGTTATTCAAGAAATGCAGTACAGAAAATTAAAAAGAAAAAAAATACTGAATTCAAGGAATTGAAAAATTTTATGAGATTGATATCAAATAAGCTAAAAAAACATTGTGATTTGATTTTGGAAAAATGAATTTTTGGACTTATTTAATTTGGTAAATTCGTAATTAAAGAAATAGGAGTACAGATCTATGACATATTCAAAGTTTATGGTTCATTCGATCAGCAGAATTTATAAGGTGTTTAAAATGAAACGCTAAATGAGTTCTTCTGAAATAATCTTTTCTTATTTCGAATATACAATTTATTGAAATTCCAAGATTCTATGACAACTAATTTTTTTAAAAAATTGATCGTTTTGAGTTGCTTTGCTTTGCTACTTTCGACTGTCTCCATATTTTGGCTTGATTGATAAATCATTATCAGGAAATATCCAAAAGTGCTTATCGAATTTTTATTGTTGGCAAAACCACCTGAAATTTTTCTTGGAGGCAATTTGAAAGATGTGAGAGACATCTGTAAGCCCTCTTACATAATGTGCAAGAGTTGTCAGTCTAATGTGAAATAGACAATTATAACAGATTAAACAATATGTGATTGAAAATTCTGTGTAGTAGAGACTGGAGACGAACCCAAAGTGTTTGTGTGAAAGTTAAAGTATTAAAGAGAAGACGGATGCACTTTTTTTACATCATTTGCCATATTCCATTATAGAAGACAAAAATAGAATACGACAAATGTTCATGCAAAGTTTGTCCTCACATTTTGTATGAAACAGTCCATTGCAGGAGAGATAATATGAGTTAATATCGTAACGAATATTTGACAATTAATTATCAGACAAACGACTGAAGTCGACTTTCGCAGCCAATTTCACTTCTCATATTCCAATGCAAAAGAAAGTTCGACTTCATGAGGTGTATGAGAGAATATAGTGTAGGAGAAAAGTTTGGGAGTCGACAATAAAGCATATGCGAGAACACTGTGCAAGAAAAACGACTGAAGTTGGTCACACTGAGCATGCGAGAAAAGATGTGAGAGGACATATCAATGATGTAAATTCAGAAAGAAATGCAGTAATACAAAAGATAAAAATATCATCTTTTGTTTTAAAATTTTGATGTAAACATTATAATTGTCAAGAACCATGGAAATATATTTATCATATATTTAAAGACACATATTTTTATAATTAGTTGTGAAACTAAAGATTTTCTTTTTCAAAAGTAAGAGCGATCTCAGATGATAACATTTTTAATTCGATCTAGTGACTTGTATAAGTTATAGAGAGAAGAAACTTATATAAGTTATAGAAAAAAGAGACAAATCAGATTCCAATATTTTGCTATAAATATTTTATTTGAACAAATCTTTTCTGGAATCTCTATGAGACATGGTAATAATACAATTATTTGATGGATATATCAAAGTATAAGGAAAATGATGGATATGGATAGATTAATGGTATTTAATTGGTAATTATCAGTATTCTAAAAATTCTTCCAAAATTTATTTTTTTCATTAACCTTGATCCGCAGCTAATAGTAATTTGTAATTAAACATACCAGCTGGAAATAAGTTATTAAGTATATCTACAGCGTTATTGCGAATAATTATTGCATATTATTAAAACTAAACGAATTTTTTTACTTTAATAGTAACAAGTATATAAGAAACCATTAAGTAAAAAACAATAGCAGAAACTCAACTCTTATGCAAAAATATTTCGAGATAGCTTAAAATTCTGAAACTATTTTCTTCACGAACAGTAAGGATGTATGTCATTCCACAAACCTACCCACTAATTACAGGAAAATACCGCAACTTTGTAATCGACTTTACAAGTGTATCAACTCCCTCAAGGATCATATCTATGGTATCTTCAATGACCCTGTTGATAATTTTATTCCCCAGTTCCATGACATGGCCGATGATAAACTTTATGACTAAAGATGGTAGAAATGTTATAGTTCACTCAATGGATAATCAAATAGTAAAAAGATCTTATTTTTAAATTGCTTGAAGGAATAGTATTAAAATTTTGTCTATCTCATAATAAATGTTATTCAAGAACAAACAATCTTGAAAAATACCTGTTTATTTCGTAGTGAAATGATCTCAGAATCGGTTCGAAATCGAATGGGAATCGATAGCTATAAATAAATAACAAGTTTCTATAAACTAAACAAACACCTCAGTTAACTATAAAAACAGAAATTTTACATTTAACGATGAAATAATGATCAAATACATTGCATGCGATGTAAAGCATTTTTCGAAACCCATACTCTCAGCGATTATTAACATAAAAGATATACCTTCACCAAATAAATATATATCCATAAACAACCATCTACCATTCTCCAAAACATAAAGTATAATTCCTAAATGCATCTTGCATCTGAGTGCTTACGTGCTTTCCGAGGAAACACAGTTAGAGAAAGCGCAAAAAGGTAAAAATAAAAAATAGGAAATGATAGAATGCAATTCCCAGTGGGAAATATGGACTGTTATATCCTCTGTCACTTCCCGCAGAAAGCATGGATCAGGAAAACAGGGAGCCGGCCATAGAAAGAATGGGCTGGGTTAATGATCGCATCGGAATGGGAGTTAGAACGGAAGTTTGGGGTGCTTGTTCCATCCCATCCTGAGTATGAAATATTCATCAGTGTGATTAAACGGAGGGGGGGATGAAGTGGGATGTTGCGAATCCAGAAATGGTAACGCTGAGCGGAAGTCTTATTTGAGCGGTCGATCATATAATTCTGAAATCACTGACATCCAGACAATCTGCTACCCGTTAATGTGACAGATGTCTAGGTTTATTGAACAATTCTTCAATTTATATTCAAGTAGATGGAGACTCCTCCAAACTTTTGCTTGCAATTTGGCAACACATGCCCAAGAGGAAGGGGAATTTCTCAGATAAAAGTAACAGCCAAAATTGATTTCATGTAAATTTTTAATTTTTAGCATTCGAATTACCGGAAGATAATATTTTTATTTAAAAAAAAGATGATCTGAAGCTTTTAATGAATCTTCGAGTATAGAAACTCTTTGAGGATAAACAAGGAAACCCTTTTTGGAGTTATGCTTTATTGTCTATATGAGAATACTATATGCCAAAATCTTAGTAAGATAGTAGGAAGAATAGCATTGAAATGTGTATTTTTCAAATATAAATATGAAGGAACTGTTCTTAAATTATATTGCATAAAAAATAGTTGATATTTTCCCAAAAATTAACTTTTGAACAAAGTCCTCTTTAGTATTTCTAACGAATTTCTTAATTTATATTTAACACACACACACACACACACACACACACACACACACACACACACACACACACACACACACACACACACACTAATCCGAATTATTAAAATAAATAAATCAGCGTATCTAGCGCATTGTTCCACTATATTTTTTGAAATATGGATTTAATAATTAGAATTATGGAAAAAACCGATAAAAGTAAAATTATTTAATAACTTATCCAAAAAGTCTAATGAAGCATTGAAGATTACAAATGTCACATTCTAATGGCAGTTATAGGCGAAATACTATTTGATTATTTTCCATAGTTTTGAATTTTATTCGCCGAGTGTTTCATATATTGAAATAAAATGGTATATATTCCTATGAAGTTAAAAATAATGAAACTATAATTATGCATTTATTCTATGCAACAAAATTTATGAAATTATACAGGGTTAACAAGAAATGAAATAAGTTACCTCTTCAGAGGGCTCTAAAATGCGTTCTATGGGTCAAAATAAGACAAAATTTGAACTACAGATTATTCAGATGATGCGCTTTACATTTATTAATTAAAAAATTTAGTACAAAAATTCACCAATAGATGGAGCTGTAACACAAATGGCAATTATTTGCATATATTGAAAATGTGAAACAGAATTTGGCTTACAGTGTTCGTCTTTTACCATTTTTCTTTGGCAAAAAAGAAGACGGATTCTGCACAAACATTAATTTCTTTTCTGTTCGTCATGCCTACGTTGCAAGAAAAAGAGCTACTGGTGAAATTGTTCTACCAGAACCAACAAAAATACCTTGCAGCTCTATAGGAATTTCGTTTTATGAAGCAGATACGAAGAGGTCCAATGTCTCCAGGTGCCCTACCCAAGATGATGAAGAAATTTGAAATAACTGGGAAACTTGGCATTCTTCCAGGTTGAGAACGAAAACTAATTTCGTCTTCTATCGTAGAAGATGTTGCGACAGCGCTCGCTGAAGCCAGCAGTCAGTCGCCGCATAATGGTATGACTTTTCCAGTTGTTTTCCGTGTTCTGGATATGCCGTATTCAACTGTTCAACTATACGAAAAATATTACGACAGATTTTCATTTTTATACATAAAATCAAGTCTGTGCACTTGTTGCAGAACGGGAACTTAGAGGTCCGTAAAACCTTTGCACTTCAGTTCCTTGCTCAAATGGTGGTTGACACAACTTGGCCATGGAACATTCTATGGAGTTATGAGGCGTACTTTCGCTTGAATGGGCAAGTTAACACCCACAACTGTCGAATTTTTGCAGAGGAAAACTCTCACGTTATCCAAGAACAATCCTTGCATCCTGAAAAAGTGACAGTATGGTGTGATTTTACAGCTACCTTTATTATTGGACAGTATTATCTTCGAACAGATAACTTGAAGTGGAATCTAAACCTGTTCCTTCACAGGACAACGGTACCATGATATGCTGATGGATTCTATAATCCCAACTCTTCTACAGCGTGGATGCCTTCAAGATATCATTTTCATGAAGGATGGTGCATCACATCATATTGATCGTCCTGTAAAGCGATTGTTAATATAGCATTTCACAGAAGCACGATTTATCAGATTCACTTCCAAATAGCATGGCCTTCTCGCTCGCCAGACATCACCCTTTACGAATTTTGGTTGTGGAGTTATTTGAAGGACAATATCTACCATCAAAGGCCATCATCTCTACCAGATCTGAAGAACAACATTCGGCGCCATATCCTTAATATTCCGGCAGACTCACTCTGGTCATCTATAGAAAATATGGTTCTAAGTTTAGAGCTTATTGTTGAAAATGAAGAAAGACATATTGAGAAATTTTAATTTTACTTTATTTAATAACTATAAACCATATTAAATGGTTTTAATTGTATTACATCACCTAACGGTAAATTTTTGTACTAAATTTTTTAATTAATAAATGTAAAGGGCATCATCTCAATAATCTGAAGTTCAAATTTTATCTCATTTGGATTAATAGAACGCATTTTGAAGCCCTCTGAAGTGGGTGACTTATTTCTTGCTAACCTTGTACATAATATTTATATTAATTTTCCTTTGGGCCTTATAATAAATTTATTCTAAAAAATATTTTCTGGCTTTTCGAAATGCATTTTTTAAAATGTTTGTTACTTTTTTTTTATTAAAATGAAGGTTTTCAATATTTGTAATCCAATTATATGATGAAAAGAAATATTCCATAAAATGCAGAAACGAATACAATTTTATAAATATTAATAATAGCATTAGAATTTTTTATCTTCGGAAAAAATAATCACCTTAGCATTAAGTTGCATTGATACTTCCAAATATTAATAAAGTTAAAATTGAATTTAAATAATTCCGATGGAAATGCATTATTTTGGAGATAAAGAATAGGAATTTAAATCCTTTCATTGCATTTTAAATGACTTCCGTTTAGTTAAAGAACTAGTGTTATTTCAGAATTAATAAAAATTTGAAGATACGAGTATATATTTAGTCATAGATTCAAAATTTCATTATTTCATTCCATTCACAATTTACATAAAATATTATTTAATAATAACTATCTAAATTCTCCTTTTATAATTAGATTAAAGAACCCTCAGGAGAAAACTTGTTTACAGGCAAATATTTCATAATAAATTTAATTTTGCTCAATTCCAAAAATTTTCATAATTCCCTTGATAATAGGGATCAAGTGATTTCGAAAAATTATTTAAAAGTATCAAACTTATTTACATATTAAAGTAATAAAATGCCAATGAGATTGCGTTCATGGAAAGATATTTATTTATTTGGAAATAAATTATTTGGAGTTTTTAATATTGTTGTGGAGCTTCATTTACATCTTAAAACGAATAGTTTGAAAATCAGTTATATACATAAAGAGTTTGGTAATAACATATACTATAACATAAAAGATAGACAGTTTTGATTTTAACCAAATGTCACATATAAAAAGGAAGGCTGTGTATGTTTTATTGTTTGCTTGTTTTTATGATGATATATAGAATAATAAATGATAAATGTTAAAGAAAGGATCTGAAAAGATTTCAGAAACCAATTAGGAACAATTTAATTTTAATTTGACTTTTCTATATAAGTATTAAACATAAAGATGAAATGCAACGCCATTATTAGCCGTGATAATCAAGGTTTAATTTTATTTAGCTACTTTAAAGCAAATCTTGAATTATTTTGCAAAGTCCACGTAATTTGCATCTTTGATCATATTAAAAAAGCAGGTATTTCTTTCTTCAAACTTCCACGCCTTTTAAAGCAGAGAATCTTTAATTCATAAACTCAGATTTTAGGTGAATTCCATAAACATTCATAGTAGGGCTTTCGAACAGGGATTTTCTATCTGGAAGATGGCTTTAGATATCACAACATCACGATTATTTATTAAAATTAAAGACAGACATTATATTCCAAAATTTCAAATATTCGTTATGTTAAAAATTTAAATTATAATGATTCACTACTTGCTGATAATTTTGAATTTTTTTGAATCCTTGATACTGATGGCTGAATAAAACGAATTAATATTAAAAAAAATCTTATTGAATTATGCATTATGAGATCACAACTAATAATCTACTAATTATGCAAAATTATGCATAATATTTTTTTATAATTTTTATTATTATTTATTTTTATAACTATGCAAAATTATCTTCTCTGAAAGAAAACAGCTTAAATAATATTTACATTAATTTGTACAGGGTGTTTCAGTGAACCGTTTCAGAACTTTTAAGAGGGGTAGAGTACATCCTGACAACTCGAAATCATAGAGCAATGTGGGGTCGGAAATGCTTTCCTGGAGCGGTGTTGTACACAGAAGCACCGTAAGGAAAAGAGACCGTAAATGAAAAATCGTTTTAATAATACATGAAAAGAAGCAAAAGGTACTTGGATTAAAGTAAGTGTTCAAAGTTTCTTACACGGGCTACAAAGCCCGCCTCACATTTCCGACGCATGGACCTCCGAACATTCTGGAATATTCCAGGCATATCTCGAATCTCTCGCAGTTACTGCGATTCTTGCAACGAGCTCCTCAGCAATGTCAACAGGGGTGTCATAAACTAGCGATTTCATATGAATTTCCCCAGAAATAAAAATCAAGACATGATAAGTCGGGTGACCGAGCGGGTCAACGCACGGGATCCCCACGTCCGATCCACCGTTGACCAAATGTGACATCCAGGTAGTTACGAACATCTCCACTATAATGGACAGGGGCTCCATCGTGTTAGAACCACATTGTCTGTACAGTACTGATACAGTAATCTGTTCATTTCTCAAAAGTTGTGGCAATACTTGCTGCAGAAAGAGCAAGTACGTAGGTCCGATTAGATGACCCGGTAACAGGTAAGGTCCGATGAGGTGATCTCCCACAGTACCGGCCCATACATTGATCGAAAATCGATTCTGTGCTGCACGACGTCGTTTTGCCAGATATGGTCGTTATGCGTGTTGAAAATTCCTTCCCTTGTGAAGGATGCCTCATCAGAAAACAACACTTCAGTAGGAAAAAGGGGATTTGTTGCACATTTTCCCAGGTACCACTGTGCGAAAGGAATACGAGGTACAAAATATTCCGGTTTCTGTGTCAGGACACGCTGCACGTGAAACGGATGCATGTCTTCTGCTCGGAGAATCTTCCAGACGCTGCAATGGGAAACCCCGACTGCGTTTGCTACACTTCGTGTACTCGTTCTTGGACTCCCCTGTACTTGCTGCAGCACATTCTGCTCGGCGTTTGCAGTCCGTGTTGTTCTTACCCTGTCCCTGTGAGCTCTTTTAAATGAACCTGTCTCAGCTAACCTCTGGTGCAGTCTTGCAAATAAATTATGACTGAGAATACGCCTCATCGTATATCGTTCCGCGTACAAACGCTGTGCGGCTGGTCCACTACAATTTGCAGCCCCGCACGCCAAATGCATATCGGCTAACTCTGCAATCGTGTAATCATCCATCCTACTAACTTGGCGTTCTTGTGCGAAATGAAGATTCCCTGCACGAAAGCTCGGACTTTTAGCACAACGCCATCTACAGCATCAGGAAAGCATTTCTGACTGCCCATGGGTATATGATTTTGGTTCGTCAGGATGCACCCTACCTCTCTTAAAAGTTCTGAAACGGTTCACTGAAATACCCTGTATATCTAAGCGAAATGACATCTCGTACACTAGGATTGAAAAGTTGCAGAACCCCCTGAATTTGTTTTAAAAAGCTCGCCTTTTTCTTTTTAATTCTGTTTGATAATTTTCTAATGCAAATTTTAGTGAGGAGCGAAAATGAAAAATAAAGGAATCAATTAAAGAAAGAAGAGAATCATTAATAGGTGAGAGGCTTGAAGACCATACCAGAAAGCACCGAAATTTATTTTTAATATAATAATTGTGCAACAACAGAAGACCAAAATCAAATGTCTTCTCATTGATTTTGAATGGAGTTAGGTTGTTGCGGACACAGACCATGTTAGCACATAAACAAACATGTTATATTGTTTTATTTTTTTCTCTCCCGGACAAGTTCCATGTTTACTTTCATGTTTTTTTATTTTTCGCTTTTCCTTAGAATCAATTTTTTTTTCTGGTTTCAAACTGAAAGAAACTCATTTCTTTGCTGTTTCCTCTTGCTTTTTTCAGAACTTATTTTCTTGAAAAAGACATACAAAATATAAGATGAAAAGATACTTTTCTAAACTTTTATTTTAATAATTATAATTAAAATATTTCGGCTGTTTAGAGAAGATGTTGGTTTTTCAAGAAATATATTTTATTTGCGTTCGTCTGTGCAAGTGTTTTTGCAGCACAGCTCTTTACTGAAGTGGAGAACCTCCCCTATTTAAGTATATTTTCCTCTTATAAAAATATGTAGATATTCATCTGATTCAAAAATTGTCAAAGGAAAGCAAATTGATTTAATTAAACTTATTTTTGCTTACACATTAACAATTAAAGTATTTTTAATAATTTAACTATCATAACATTTTTCTTTATGAAATAACTACCGAGAAGTGTTCTTAAGTTCTTAGACAAAATGTATGTAGCTTTCAAGGTTTTGTTAAGAAAATATTCCTTCAAATATCTGTTAAGTTAGTAAAAATATTTTTTTTTGTTTCTCTCTAATAATTTAACAAGAACTATTTTCAATAAATAATATTATAATAATCAATAATCAGCAGAAAACTTTATTCATGAATTACACTTAAAAATGTCGTAGACTGTTAGAATGCATTTTTATGGAAAGAATGAACTGATAAAAGAAGCAGCGCAACAACATCAACAAAAAAATAAAAAAATAAAACTGTAATATTAAAGTAAGTAAATAAAATCTAGATGTATTAACAAGATGACTTTAAATTAATATTTTCTTTTATTGATTTCATTTTACATTAAATTCCATACAATACTGGAAATTAATAAATATTATATTTTAAACTAGGGTAAGAAATATATGGGAATGCTTTTGAACTAGGTAGAAAGTATCTAGTAGTAGGTATCTACCAAACTACTAGTAGTAGTTTGTACAATCAAATTCATGAAAAATAAGGACTTTCATAAATTTTGTATGATTACAAAAGAAATCTTCACTTCCATTTTATAATCCATTTTATAAAAAATATTCTATATACTCAACGGATATCTTGATGTAGTTAAAGAGTCGGATTAAACGTATTTTGCAACGTACTCGTTTGAACATTTTGAAATAAATAATATTGAACATTTCGAATATAAAAAAATGAATAACACGTTTATTGAAGTTTTATTTTAATAAAGTTAAAAATAATTAAACAATATTTTTTTGGGAATTGATTGATTTTCTTTATGATTCCAACATTTTAGAAATTTACTCTTAGGACGATTTTTGAAATCTTGGTATTCTACATTAAATTAAAAATGAGGTGTAAAATATAGTCTTTATAATTACACAGAGTAACATATAAAAAAATTAAATTTATTTTTTAAATTTCGATTCTTTTTAAAATTTATATATTTTGCTTATGAATTCCTGTAAGTCCATTTTTCTGGAATTTTCCTTTAAAAAGGATTTCTGAAATCCTAAAATTCTGTGCTATATTAAAATTGAATTATTGTATATGATGTTACATCATAAATTTTACATCATATTAAAATATTTACTATCTAGAAAATATCTATCACAAATTAAGCCAATATTAGACATGTTGAAGAATAAGAAAGAACGAAAAAAAATATTTCTCTCTTTTGTATCTAACAGAAATGAGAAAAGTATACTAGAAAACAGCTCAATTGTCTTTAAACAAATTAATCAAGAAGACGATAAATAATTTCTGTCTAGATCTGATATGCCATCAACATCCCCCTTCAATAAGAAAAGAGAATAAACGATGTCATTTTCATTATTCCTAGTACCTGTTAGAATCCTCACTGCGAAACCCGCTTTAGCCTAAGATGCTTCTGCATAACAAAAGGATCACAAAGCACTCAATAACCCTCTCTGAAAGTGAACCGTGCTTTGAGTCTTCTCAATCCACAAAGGGGGTATTAGCAAGGCACGGACTCACATCAAGAACCTTTGGGGGAATGTAAACACAGCATCCATTTTCAGGCAATTGTTGCCAGAAAAGGATCGTCAGCCTCTTCAGCCTTAGTTCATAAAGGGAATGCTCATACATAAGTTATGAAGATATAGGGGGATGACGGCACGAGAGCGTATGGAAGGCTTCTATTTCCAGCAGCAGAACGCTGAATGCTTTCTTTTTAGGACCACTTTCTAGTGTTTCTGGTGGGATGGGCTCGAAATGTCGCTTAGCATGCGATTGAAGACGTACCGATAGACTGTAAAGGGAGGGAATATGATGTGAAAGCAGTCAGTAATTGAAACGATCGATAATGCTATTGGCATTTTATCTTCTAAAAAGGAAAGGGATTTATATCCCTCCCTCGTCTTCTTGATGGTGGGCTGAAGATTTTTAATGTGGACTAAAAGCCCAGCTTAGTCTAGTCCTCCATCAGCATAAAAGCTTATTTATAACGAACTCGATTATGCCAAAGAGGTCTTGACGTTTGAAGTTGAGGGGAACATTTTGAATTCTGGTCGAATGTGGTAATAAATGGGAAGAGGGAGGGAATAAGGAAGGGATGTACAATTCAATTTGCACAAAATGCATGAGAAATCGCTGTTTAATAACGGCCATCAAGAATCGGTGAGGATAATTGAGTCTGAACGAATACTTTTCAAGTAGAGTTTTAGTGTGTGCTTTGCTGTGTTGTCTGCCTAGATACAATGAGTAATATATATCGCATTGTATTCATGAATAATTCGTGAAGTAGGTTTGTAGAGTAATATTAAGAATTTTACCATCGTAATTTGTGCTGATTAATACTTTATTTTAGAATAGTATAATGTAAATACTTGGTTTTTATATATACATTTTTTATGTAATTTTTCAGTAATAAATAATTTGTAAAATTAAATGGCGAAAATACAGTGGGCATTCATCTCTGACTTTTAAAGCGATATTTTGTGAGTTTTTAGTTTTAAAGTTCACTATAGTATTTGAATGGCCAGATTTCATGACTCGAAACTATGTAATATATTAAGAATCTTAAGCGAATTTTCAGTCTTAAGGCGTGCATCGTGAATTCAAAATAAATTTAGAAACAAAAGTGATCCGACTTTATTGAATTTTAAGCCTGTATTTGATTACAGATTAAGCTGTTGGATTAATTTTTGTAGCTGATTATGGTCATATAAAAGGACAAAAAATATTTTTATATTTTATATATAAATATTTTAAATACTAAACTAACGAGTAAATATTAGAGAATAATAATAATAATAATAATAACAATAATAATGCTATTGCAATTATATTTTTTTACAGATTCATTCTATGATTGTAAATTGGTAAAAAGAAAGAAAATCGAGAAGACATTAGTGCGATTAATGTTTTTGTTGGAATTATTGAATAGTCATTGCTGTTTGGAGAAATGATTTTTCAGTAAACTATTTAATAGAAGATATGCTATATTTCACTGGAATAACAGAGATAAACGAGGCACAGAAGAGTATTATTTTACCACTTTATTATGTTATTTTATTTTAAATTATGTTATTTTATATATATATATATATATATATCATTCAGTGTCACAGAAAGATAAATATTTCCCGTTGCAAAGCAATTTTTTAATTCTTTCGTCATATGTTATGCAGAGTAAACTAAATAAACAAATATTATGGCATCTCCCAAATATGGCTTTATGGCATCCTCGAATGCAAATGTTTGTATCATTGAAGGCTTTCTCTCTTTGCCATTCTATCATTATGCTAATAACTCGATTTAACATTTATTTTAGAGTTAAATGAAAAATAATCTTCATACTATATTGGTAATCAGCTGATTAGCTAAGTCGACTCATCAAAGTGCAGAAGTTACAAGCAAATTTATTAACAATAGATTGTTAATAAAATGCACTAACATTGTTGAAATATCATAATATTTATTCACCGAATAATTAGAGCTAACAATCGTCTACTAAATAATGATTAGAATCATAGAGATAATTTAACTAATGTAACTAATTTAACTTTCGAGATTTAAAAAGAAATCGAAAAAGTAATGAATCAATAAAGTAGTTGATATTGTCAATCAATAAATTAAGTAGAAAATAAAGAATCAATTTACTGGTTTAGAAGTATAATTAAAATTAAGGAAAAGAATTCTCAAAAAAGTAGTATTAAATTATTCTTGACAATATTTTGAATTCAAAACGAGAGTAAATTACCTTATTTATATTAAACTTCCATTTGGAAGCAATACAAGTTTAGAAAAAAACCCTTGTAATTTTGAATCCTTCCAAGGAGGATGAAATATCAGTTAGTATTCCTCCTCCAAAATTCCGTGATATATCAGAAAGACAACGTTTGGCACCACGTAAGATGCAAAGGAGACTAGGAGATTAGACTTCCTGGCAGATTTTTTTAGAAGGATCGAGTATGGGAATCCTTCCAATCACAGCATCGATACCTTTTCTTTGCAACAGATTGCAGTGCAATCTTTTTTTTTTTTTTTTTTTTTTGCCTTTTAATAAAATCCCCCTATATCTCTGTCATACCTGGAGAGGCCACCTAAACTCTAGAAAGGTGTGATATGGTATTAACTGTCATGTTCAGACGTCGATACTTTACTAACAAACCACTAATGCCCTGAATGGACATGGAAAGTAGAAGGAAAGAAGAATAGAGAGTAAAAATAAAAAATTAGACTGAACATGAAATTTTAAATTGCACATGAAGGGAATAGCAATATTATACACAATTAATGACTTATATTTACAATTACTGAAAGTAGTATTAGAAGGAAGTATTTTCAAAAGTTATTTTTCAAGTTGGTTTGTTTTGTCGGCATTCAATACATTTTAAATATTAATACGTTTGTATACCTGTCAGTTCTGTTTTTAAAAAGAAAATACTAAGCAATTATTATATTGATAAAACTAGTTAAGGTTTCATAAATAATTAATATAACTAATAATATATGGATGTTTGCTATATTTCTCAAGGTTTTCTTTAGAAAAAATAATTGTGATATCATTACAACAGTACAAAACTACTCATTTATTAGAAATTCCGCTTTGCTTTAATTTTTTACCCATTTATTTAAATAATTTTCATGTTAAAAATGTCAATAGATACATAAAATTTTTAACTATCATCAAATTTCACTAGATGAGTGTAAGAGAAAAATTGAATAAAGTATTTAACCATTTAAGTTCACTTCAAAACTTAAATAATAAATAAAATTGCAACAAACAACTAAAGGAAACAAAAATGTGGTATAGAAACTCTTTATTTACATCATTAATGACTGTGGGGAACATTTTCATCGAATGATTTATTCACAGCATTAGGGTCAGTTGGAATCAGCAATGCAATTAAAGAGCTAGTAACAAACGACTTTGAAATTGAGAGGAATGCCATTAAGAAAATATTTGAACAAACGAACATACTTTCCCCAAAAATTGATATAAATGGAGAAGGAACTAGAAATGAATTAGTTGTGAATACAGCTGTGATGCTTTTCTGAGCTGTGAGCAATGGAAAACTTTAAATGTAATTTAAGGTGATCACTCACAAAATGGCGAAACGAGAGTTAGCCATTCTTTCTCGTTAAAAGTCGTGTCGAATTTATTTGCTTTCTATTGGAAGATAAGGCATGCTGACTGAAAGGGGAAACTTTTCAGTTCAGCTTTCAGCGGTAAAAAATGTTACAATAACTAAAAGCTATGTATGGAAAGTTTCTAAATTATTGACAGATTCATTTTCTGTGTTATTATTGGATGACAAAAAAGTGTCAGACTGCTGTGCAATAAAGGTATAATTTTAAATATTTAAATGAAGGATTACATCGTAACAGAAAGAATAAGATTAAAATAATTTGAATTTAATAATTATCATTAATATTTATTGTTCTTTGTGTTAAACCATCTGTCATATATAGAAAAATCATTTTTGACAAAAAAAAAAAAAAAAAAGACTAATTTCAATTTCTAGTATTGTGATGCTGAATAATGCTTGAATGATAATTCCTATACATTATATATGAGTAATCAAGCCATTTTTTCAAGCCCTTTGTAATAAATTTTAGTAGCTTGAAAATTAAATGCTATTTGCGGAACATTATTGCTGAAATATTAATTATTCAACTATTAAATTTTTGAAAAATAGTTTATTGAACATCTATATCATTTTAAATTTCTTCGTTAAATTAATAGAAGTAGAAGCATCTACATCGATATAATTTATGTTCTATGAATCCTTGAATGGTAAGAATCATCCTTTTATGTTTCTTGATGCATATTTAAATGCATTCTAAATGAAAAATTATTTCTTAATAGAAATCTAAAGTGCAAAATGAATTTTATTAATTTTTTGCTCTAAATACTAAGAGTAAAAGGACGAGATTAGTAAGTTTTTATAATTAATTAATCAGTCAATTTTTATATTTGAAAAAATTGTTCCCATGACCTTGTTGAATAATGAGTTTACACAATAATACAATATTTATTTTTAAATAAATAAATAAATATTGTATTGTTGTGTAATATTGGAGTGAACAATATTTATTTTGTAAATAAAATTTAAAACTCATTTATAAATTAAGTATATTGCATTACATTTAACGATCGGCAGAGATGGAAATTCACGTTTGAAATAGTTATCTTTATGCTCATTGTCGTAAATACTAATTAACATTGCAATTCACAATATTTACACAAATGTACGTTTTTTATAAAAATGTTATTAAGTTTGTAAAAATAAAATTTTTACTGTTTTTAAAAACTATTTGAGACAGTCTACAATTTTCCGAGATATAATGAGATATAAAATTTCTTTAGTGCAGCATAATTCACATTTTAATTAAAGATAAAGTTGTAGGTGTTTGAAAGATTTTGTATACTGCAATATTTTAAATAAAAGAATATTTTGCATTAAAAATAAATGTGCAGTCGACAAAGAGATTTTATTATATTTTGTATAATAATATCTTATGCAAAATATTTTTTGCAGCGAAAATGTTATGTAGAATCTTAAAGAATTTTTCTTACATTCACGTCGGGATTTTTTAAAATTCTGTTCACTTATTTCAGATTTATACAAATCCATATTTTAAAAATTATTCGAATGAAATATATCACACACGTTTCTTAGCACCTGGAAATTTGTAAATGCATTTAAAATTTTTTTAAAGCTATGGAAATGCCTTCAACGCTCCCCTTCTATTTCGAATTCTTTGAATGTGAAATATTCTTTCAAATAATTAGGATTCAGACGTGTATAAAATGCCTTCAAATTTCTTACAATAATCAGAACTCGAATAAAAGAATCATGTTATGTTTCAAATCAGATCATGAATGAAGGTTGACTTTCTTAAAATGTCACAATTGAGTCTTACATTACATAAGTTGCATTACAGTTACATATTATGTACGAATTCCAAATAGAAATAATTGGATCATAAAATTTTCGTCTTGCGTTTTTGAAAATAAACACATTAACATAAAATTCTTATGCCAGAAAAATCATAGAGACCTTTAGTCCTCAAAGTGTTTATTAACAAGTTTAACTTAGCGATATTGCATCCCATTTTGACACAAAATAAGTGGTATTATGGGACGGTCACCTAAATTTTTTGACTCAATCAAGTGAAGAGGAATTGGCATTCCTTCTCCAAATGCCTTCACTACCATAAAAGATGATTGACTCAAGATATAAGATTCAATGTGTATGAGGTCAGACAAATCGGATTTCAAACCCCTGTATTCGAAGTTTAGAACTTATCACTAGTTTATTAATAAAATTATTGGAATGCAATTGAATAAACACATATGCATTCATTTATCTAATTATAAGTTTTTAAGAGTTAGTATTGACATTAGATTGAAAGACAATCACAGTCACAAGTTGATTACTTTGTCCCGATGCGGATAAATCAGATCGTTGCAGCAGCATTGGCCTGAACTGAAGTTGAATCCTTAGGGCCATCATCGGCCACAATACAATCCCTTCCATGGGAAGTATGTCCCATCAGCGATAGGGGGTTAACGACCCCACATTTTTCTGTACCCATCCAGGTGGCTAGAACCAACCACCATACCGGAAGCTTCTCAACTTCATAACTTATCCCTTCCCCTCCCAATGTGGGAGAGATTGGGAAACAAGTAAAAGACTAGTACTGAGCTACTTATGTATTCTAAATTCCGAATTTGCATATTAATATATCAAATCAATTACCTAACTGATATGACAAATGTTTGAGCTGATCTTAGATGCTATTTAGGACTTTCTTTACATCTCAATTTTGCAGTGCATTTTAAGTTTCTTCAATTGCTATTGTTCTTATACGCACTCTGAAATTCAATTTAAGGAAACAATATCAAATATCTCCTCATGATATAGGAAGGCTTTGAAGCACCTTTCAGAAATTTTCGAAACTATTTCCTAAATCAACGGAAACAATGTCTGTCTCTCTCTATGTAATTTGTTAATATTTTGAATGAAATCTAAACACTCTTGCATAATTGCATTCCACCCCCAAGAAATCTGTCTGTTGTCGGAATTGCTGTCAACATTCGAAACGACAGAAGACCCTAAAATACAGACACAGACGCAGACTTCCATGAAGACTTATAAATTATCCTCACAGCCCGTCTTGTGAGTTTCGTCACCTCTTTTGTCAAACGCCATAGAACTGACCGCTCCTCCAACTTTCTGTTCCACTTTGTCAATTAATGACAATGCGCTACTTCTCAAAACTGCGGCAGTGTTCATGATTTGTCTCTTTCTAACTCATCAGTATTCCCTGCGCAATGAGTAGGCCAATGATTCGGCTTTATAATTAGCCACTATATTTCACGGCATTGTTTATTGCAGAGTCATGAATGTTTGGAGCAATTTTGTCAGACCATTATCTATCTGAATGTTAGATATATTTTGGTATGAATTCATTTAATTTTAATATGGACATGAGTTTCAAAACTTACTGAACTTACTGTGTTACTGAATTGCTGTGACTGTATTTCGAATATTCATTCCTTGTAAAGGGGGAATCTCACAACTGATCATTAGGATCATTTATTCCACTTAGAAATTGTATAAAAGATAGGTAATTTATGGAAATATAAAAGATGAAGGATTATATGAAGATAAAAAAATTGTGCAAAAGACGCTTTTATAAAAAATATCATTGGAGGAATTTTAATTTAGGATATAATATTTCAACTTCAGGATTTAGATTTTAATTTTAAAATAAGACATATAAAATTTTATTTAAATTCCTTAATAAATAAGAAATCAAGCTGTCCGATGCTTCTAATAACACAGTCGTCCTAAAAATAATAGAAATAATACTAAGGTCGGTTACAAAGTGGGCACCATTCAGACACTGATTACTGCTGTAAGAGGTATATTTCATCTTCGGAAATATAACAACTAAATTACCCTTGTATAATCCTAGGAGGCGAAAACATGTCTGACAATATGAAGATTTCCTCAATATTAGTAATGCACTTGAAATATTTTAATAAATATTTTGATCTTTTGGTTACTTAATTAAATAAATAACAGTTATCTTTGTTAATTAAGTAAATAACAGTTATTATTATCGGAGACAATTTAGCAATTGAAAATTTACCATTATTTTACGAATTACAGATTCTCTAATGTGAACTGTGCTTAAAAGTGTGATTTACGGTGCGTAATCGAATTGTAATTCATTACACAATTGACTGCTTTTAATGCACATGAGTGGAATTAGAATTTCTGATGTATTATACTAAGAAACCTACAGCAAACAATTGTCTAATTCTTTAGTTAGTTATTGATTCTCTTGTCTGTTGTTCATTATTCATTCTTCACTCATGTTTACAAGTTTTTCACTTATGAGCTATAATTTGCAATTGATATTTTGTAAGTAATATCAATTATTTAAACTCATTTCTGACACAAATGAGTCATATCTGATTTTCATGAGTCGTAGTTAAAAACGGTTAAGACAGAAATTTCACTCTATGTAGCAACTAACAACTTGACATTAAAAGAAGCAGCTAAAATTAAATTCAATACAAATATTAAAAAAAAACAAGACAGAAATGTATGTTTAAAAATACATAAACTCTAACATTTATGATTTCTTTAAAATAAAAAAAAAATCTAGACATTTCTTGTTTTTTTAGATAAATATTCTAGGAGATAAAAAAAATTACAGACATACTTTAGTATTGTTTTAAAAATATTAAATAAATGCGATTTTGCGCATAAAACGAAGCTTATAATGTTTCGAAATGTTGCTTCCTTTTTTTTGTTTATACCTCATATCCAGCATTCTCATTTGTGTGCCGAAAAACCAGAGACGAAAGAACTAAGAGAATTGTTTATTACTGGGAATACTTCATTTGGTATTTTTGCTCGTAAAACATAATCATCAAAAGAGCTTTGTGCGGGGAAAATTTTTCATTTATTGTTTTGCTGCCAACTCTCTCGCAGATCCCTTCTTCGCTCTTCTTTGTGTTTGCAGTATATCACGTGACTCGGTGTGTATCCATCATATTCCAATCTTGTTAGTCTTTTACCTCAAATGAACGATCGATCTTTTTCCGAGGTACGTTTGTGCCGCCGTTTGATAGATTTATTTTTGTTTTCGAGTGATAAATATAGCGAAGATCTTTTCTTTTCTTTGCCCAGTTTCTCAAAACTTTTGTTTCCTTTAGTTCTATTAGATTTCTCAGAACTTCTAATTAAGTTTATGATGTTAATCGCACATTTAGGGTCCTGACCAGCAGCTAACAGCACTTAACGTGGGTCGTTAAATTGAAATTTATGTGCGGAACGTACATTTTGATTCAATGGATTGCTGTGAAAAATGCGATGGTTGGATTTCTTTCTGTTCTTTGTACTGTTGCCCTTTTCACCTTTAGGAGACCTCTCTGGTTAAATTGAAGAATGAGGGTCGTTTCGAATTTAATAAGTTCGAAAATGTCTAAAAGAAGATTTTTAAGAAATATTCTTAAAAATGAAACAGTCGGGCATTAAAGTCATATTTCAGATTGCATTATTTTACAAATAAGGGACTTTTGAATTTTTTTTCTACTGAAGCCCTTATTGGACTGCAAAAATTTCATCTAGAAGTTTTTAAATAAAGTAAATAAGTAAGTAATGTCCTCATCTAGAAAAGTTTATCGATCTGGGAGTTTTCATTTAAAGAAAAAACAATACATTAAGAAAAGCATTAATTGTGATTGTTGAATATGCTGTTTCTGTAAAATTAAAAAGATATATTCAAAAGATATTGATATGTACAAAAAGAGTATTACGGAACTGAGCAATCTTAAATAATCTTTGCCCCTAAAGTGTTTAAGGTGTCATCACTTAATTTTTCTCTCAGTTGAATTAGTATTTAGTTGTATTAGCGATTGTTTTGAAATTACATGTGAACTAATTTGAAAAAGGCTTCTTCTTTTGAATCATGCATGGATTATGAGGATAGTATATGATATAGAACTTCTCTTTCTAATTTGTTGCATTTCATCAGAGAAAGGGTTTTGACCGCCCAATTAACGGCCTATTTTTCATGGAGTTGGCTCTCTGACTGTGATCTTTCGGTCATGAAAGACGAAAATCTTTAGCAGTTCCTCCAAAACCCTAAATAAATAAAGCAAATTAATAATTAGATTATTAAGAATAATTTCTGAATTTTTTCTAATTATTAACTCCCGAGTTCAGTTTTCTGTTTTTTTTTTATTTAAAATGAATCGTATTTGTTAGTAGAACAAAATTATTTTTTTTATATATGTTATTTCATTTTCACATCTTTGATAAAGAACAATGGAACTACTGTTTTTGTGAAAATAGTTAAATGAGGAGTAACAATCTATTAAAGTGCAGAACTGACTATGGACATCATGAAACAGTATCACTCTCAGTATAGAATACACTGTCATATATACTGTAAAAATTTTCAAACTCATTGTAATCTCATTATACACATTGTAGAGCTTATCATCACATATATTGCAGAATTCCGTATCATATATATATTAAACTTTCGGGTGGGCACCTCAAAACGAGGATGAGATGCTTCCGGTATGGTGATTGGATCTCGCCACCCTAGTGGGTACAAAGAAAGGTGAGGGATTGAGGGATCTGGCCCCTCTCATTGATGATGTGACGTACTTCCTTCGGGAAGGCTTGTACCGGGGCCGATGATGGCCCTTAGGATTCAATCAGCTCCCGCCAGTGTTGTTGTTTCGGCTGCCCGGTCATTCAGTTTCTTTTTCCGCGTGCCTTTGGGCGGATCGGAGAGTCAGTGATATGACTTATGTATCAGAAAATGTATATGTATGATAACAAATGGAGAGAAGAATGGATGAGATGGACAGTGATTATGAAATAATCATAGCCCATCTCATTCTACTACATGGTGTGGAAACAACCATAAGATAGTTTGTTTGCTTTCCTTATATCTTAGGTTTCCATCTTATCTTAATTTCTTTGATGAGAAATTTTTCATAAACTATTTGAAATAGTGTTTTTTCCTTACTTACTCCATTACTCTGTTTTTGTAGAAAATAATTTGTTTTGAAAAGTCAAAGACTTCACACACAAAGAATACAGTCTTATTCGGAATAAAATTTAATAACGAAGCTAAAATGATATGTCCGGCACTGATCGCTACAAAATGTCATCAAGTTTCCGAATTTATAACACTTTAAATCTATAAAACCTATTTTCATGTTAATTTTTTATTGATCTTCTACCTTGTTGTGTGACCAACCCTAAGGCCAGGGTCACACCTCATTTTACTTTGCTGGGAACCTTCTCGTAAATGTCTAACAGCAGCAATGATTTGGTGTTTCACACGTTATTATTGCTATGGATAGTGCTTGTTCTTCATATCGTGGTTTTTCTTGTCAAGATCCGAAATATAATTGTATTCCTTTTAATGTTTCTGCGCCTAACCAGAAAAACACCACATAATGTTATTTCTTATTTTTTCAGGTCCTCAAACTTCAGTAATGTTGAGACGAAGGATCTAACATACTGATCAGAATAACACAAAAGTTAGCGGAAAAAAAATGAATTAGTAATTAAACTAAACTCATTGGATTTTTACGCTTATTTATTAAAAGGAGTTCATAAGCGGAATGAAAATGGAATTAGAGATTCAGATTTATAGTTAATGACGAAAGAAAGCAATATTTTTAACACAACTTTAGCAGTTGCAAAAAAATGTGAATACAGGATTTCAGAAAACAGTTAAATGGATTTTTTGTTTAATTGTAACAGTAGGCAGATTTGTTGCAAATTATATTTAAAGTTAAGCAATTTTGATGGAAATATGAAATTTCTAAAGAAAGATTATTGGCAAATCAATTGATATCATAAAAAAGATAATTATTTGCTCTTTATGATAGTGTAGAATTATTACTTTAGACGTCATTGGTTATAAAAGGAGCACT
>JAPMOR010060776.1:274621-289148 GCA_026543865.1 Argiope aurantia | reverse complement strand
ATATATATATATATATATATCAATCATTTTTAAATTAATTATTTTTAAACTAGTCACCTCTGGCCTCCATCTAGGTCTTTGAAAATATTGGTTAAATTTGATTTCAGATAATTCAGTTACATATAATTTCATGTCCCTAATTTTTGCCCGTTTGAGATTAAAATCGTGTTATTTTAATTATCTTCTTTAAATTATATTTATTATATATCTGAATCTTTCTATCAGTAATGATCCCATAACACCATAGCGCTATTAAAACCATAAAAATCAGTTCAGCTATCTCCTAAATTTTGCAGTATTCTAAATTCGCGATTTTTTATCTTGTGATATACACAGATATTAAAAAGAATTCTTCTTATTTAACTTTCAACACTGGAAGAAAATTACACCATTAAATATTTGATGAAACAGTTTTAATTTCATGAAAAAAAAGTGATCTATTGCAGGCAATCAAGCAGAAAAATGTTTATAAAATATTTCAAAATCCACGAAAACTTTTCACGGCTATTAACTTGATATAAGTGAAAAGATAATTTTTTATATTTTGAAACTGCGTAAAACTCATTTTTGTGCAATAATATTTTTCGAAGTTATGATGAAAAAACCAAAATTCAGATTTATTTTTAGTTAATTAAAATTAAAAACCTTTCAAAGGTGCACGTTTCTACCTTCCAAAATATATACATATGTGCTAAATTTGGTAGCTTTTTATCAAATGGTCTGTCCTGAAAAGTGCCAATTCACCCACACTTGAAGGGACGTGGTGACTTGGCGGTAAGTGTTTTGCTTCTAAATTTTAAGGCCCCACACATAACCTAATTCTGTTTTTATATGCATGTTAAATCTAACTTCAAAAGTCAAATTTTCTCATACTAGTATGAGGAGGATATTTGGGAAGGTAATGCTGACTCAGTTGATGTTCTTATCATCTCACAGTGATTCAGAGTTATGAGATGTGTACTGAAACACCGTATAACTTCTTACTAATATCTACAGTTTTCATTTATGAGGCTAAAGTTCATAAGTGGATGTTCACAGACTGCATAACTATATACGTGTTGTCGTGATTACAAATAAAAGTAGAGCTATGGTGACTTGGCAGAATGGTCTCTGCTTTGAGAAGGGAATGCTCTGTTAGAATCTCGGTTTTATAGACCAGTGCCGATTAACCCTTTTAGTGCCGAACGAAAAATGGGTGTCTAAGCGAAGGTAACTGGGCTAATTTGACGAATTTACAATGGTTTAGGAAAACCCCCCCCATAAAAACCAAACTAGGAATGATATTTAAAAAATTCAAAACATAGCCTATAGGAGAGGAATGAGAGAGTAATGTAATGCCGATTGTATTTCAATACTTGTTAGCACATTTTGCTAGAACGGCGATATATCGTCGTTCGGCACTAAAAGGGTTAAATCTAACATCGAAAGCCAAATTTCATCTGCAGATATGGAGAGAAAGTTTTCGAAGATAATGCTCACTAAAATGAGTTCTCATCATCTGACAATCCCTCAAAATTATGAGTGTATCCTAAAATAAATCACGTGTTGTTACTAATCTAGCTAATAAATCAAATGAATATAAATCGGGGTTCCTCTCTCTCCCTGACGTCCTTATAGCAGACACTCTATTGTATCTCGCCCAAACATTGAAATTATTTATTTGATGCCTTTTATTTTCAGAAATGACAAAACATTTTACCACAACAACACTTTCTTTTTTTAACAGACGATAGTAATATTTGAATTGTTTATCAAAATTCCACTTTCAAATGAAGATAAACCCTTTTCAACTCAAATACTTAAATCACGATTACCCAAATCCCAGTCGGAACCATTCAACAAACCATGCATTAAAGAAAACTACAACCCTCAGACGCAGAAACAAACTGTTACTTACTATCCAAGAAAAATAGAACAGGAAATGAAATAAAGGTGATGTGGAACATATTTCACATCTCCTTGTCACCAGCCTTGACAAGTACGTCCCCTCGGCTTCGAACTCGCTACTGACACTCATCCCAACTTATATATGGAAATAGAATACAGCGACCCCAAAATACATTTCACTCCGGAGCCTTTTTCGGTGTTGCTTTATTCTTCTGGCACCCCCTTTCATAAATTTAGAGTATCACTTGAAACGAGGAAACCTGCTCATATGCCCAGACACTTTCTAGATGGGTAAACGAACATATACTTCAGAACTTTGGACACATCCCGTTATGTGCCAGTAGATGTATGCTTAGTGTCTAGCAGTTGTATTTAATGGCACACATCTTCCGCCTTCGCTTCTATATGAATTTGCTGAATCGGAGCAAAGCTCTTCTTTTTTTCATTTTATTTGTCAAAAAGGGGAAAAAAGACAGAAGTTTGATTCATTTCAACTTTGATTTTCTCAATCTGTTTTTGTGTTTGTCAGGATTATGTGTCTAAAAAGACACTTTTATGAATTTAATACATTAAATGTAAAATGTTATCTTTGCGGTCATATTTGTTAAATTTGCATATGTATATATGTTCTATTCATATAGTCTCTACATCAATTTATTTAACTTTAACCATTTATTTACTGAATTATTTTACCATAAATTTTTCAAATTTATTTTTGAACTATTATTTAAGATTTGGTACGGAATAAACCAAAGGAAGAAGAAATTTTTTTTTATTAATTGAAAAAACTTAATTAATTTTATTAATAATTACATTTTTTAATGTTGTTTTTAGTTGATATCTGCTGTTTTCTATTAGAAATATTCCCTACTTGTTCTTTTAAATACTGTAAGAAAAAATAGTAATATTACGAAGATATCAGCCAAATTTAAACGGTACTTTAAAGCCCCGTCGGTAAATAAAGAGTTAAGTACTACTTTATTGTATTGTTTGTTGTAATATTTTTAAAGAAAATCCATTGGTGAATAAATTATATTAACCCACTAACCGTTTTTCCATTTTTTTTATATAAATTAGATAACATCTCCCATTTCGAAAATGGGCGAGTTCATTACTACAATTAGATATCAATAAAATACATGAAGTGTTTATATATTACATGCAATTATTGTGTCGAATCATAGAAACCTTGAATTTATTTCGAATGATGACTGATTATAAGTATATGAAACGATAATTCCATAAAAAGAAGACGCATGAGCATGACGGTTAAAGGGTTAACTATAATAGAACATCGACTACATGAGCTATCTGGAATCATAAATACCTCAATCAAAACTACCTAGTTAACAGATATTGAATCT
Source organism: Argiope aurantia (assembly GCA_026543865.1). Lineage (NCBI taxonomy): Eukaryota > Metazoa > Arthropoda > Arachnida > Araneae > Araneidae > Argiope > Argiope aurantia. The sequence goes on along the minus strand of JAPMOR010060776.1, from coordinate 285,897 downwards.
TAAATCATAACTTAAATAACTTATGCACCATGATTTAAATAAACTTATCATGATTTAACTAAATTAGAAATATTTAAAAAAACTTTTGTAAAAAATTTTAAAAAATAATTCAAGGCAACTTTTTACTAAATTTCATAATTTCAACATTCTGCAGATGATAATTTTATTAAACTAGTATACTGCTATGCGAGTTTATCAATTGTGTGAAATAATTTGTTAATGCTTGGATTAATTGAACCTTTCCTTCTAAAATGTCTAGTTAGAGAACTAAAAATCAAACAAACTATTTTGTCATGTTTTCAACAACTTCTTTTAGGATGGAGAAGCATTTCCTTCATTTCGAAGCATTTCAAATTATTATCAAGATTCGATGTGATGGAACTCTAGTTAATAAGTGATTATAAGGAAGAGAAGATACAGATCTTCATTCACAATCCAGTCCCAGTGACCTTGTAAAGGGGGTGCTCTGCTATGGGGCCAGAGAGCTCCAGATTCGAAACTTGACTAAAAATCAGTTGTATTTAAAGTTTCGCTGTTCTGTGAGCCTAGTATGCATGCTAAATATGATATCATGGCCAAAATGGTCTTCCTGTGATTGTGCATTGAAGAGGGTGTGCCTCCTCATGTGCCATCCTTGTCATCTGAATGGACCTCAAAATTACAAAATTCCTACCACATAGCTCTAATATTTGCTTCCAAGCCAGATGATAGTATAACTAATAAAAATTCATCACACTTGCTATATTTCCATTCATGTGATTACTTATGAGAAATATATGGAATGGCAATATTATATTTGTAGCTCAAAACTAAAAATTGAAATGAATTAAATCTTATTGATATTTTAGTGAAAACTGCATAGACAAATGTTATTGTACATACTGTATGCTTGGAATTGCCATTGTGTAATTATCATAAAAAAACTTTATTTATAAAATTAACTTCTAATCATTGATTAAATGTACACATTGATCGTTAATACATTTCCAGATATCTTGCATTTTCTTTCATATTCTACACATTTGACATTATATACAAATAACAACAATATAAAGATTCTTGAATCAGCCCTAAATATTACAGTGAGAGACATTGTACATACTAAATACTTCGAATTGACATTTTGTAATTATTATAATAAACCTTTGTTTATAAAATTAACTTCTTGTCCTTAATTAATTCTACGTACTGTTTGGAAGCATATTACTGTACACTAATATGCTTCCAAATACTTTACGATCCCTTCCATATCCTTCACATTTGACTATTAACACAAACAACTACAAACAATCACAATATGAAGATTCTTGAATCAGCACTAAATATTACAGAGAGATACATTCCATTATTTAAGTACTTCACTTGAACCGAACCATGCGTACGCCTTGATATAAATGATGTGAAGATTCGAAAATGTCGTTTTGACAAAGTATGACCAACGCCCACAGTTTTCTGAAGGGACCCACCGACCGTGCTTCCCTAGGGATGTCATCAGCAGACAAACGATTGGGTGGAGGACTGGCCCTCCCCTTCAAATTCCTCGCGCCCTCCCTCTGTGGAATGAATATTAGATTTGATTAAATCTCTTTGCTTTCATGTTATTCCACTGCAATATATTACAACTACGCAATAATGCATTTATAATGACACTAAACCTACCTGTACCCTCCAGGCTTAGACAGAACATCTGGATAGCGAAGGGTGGTTTTGTTAACTAAATTAATTGCATGCCTAACCTTTGGTTTTGGACTATAAATATAATCGCATTAGGGAAGAATAACATGCCAGGAATGTTACGAGGCAGTGTTTGCTCGAACAGTATGGAGACTGTTTAGTTGACTAATTATATATAACAGACTCTGGTCACTACATTGGATGGACTAATTTCCAAGTCTTTTGTTTTGGATTCAAATATAATCATATTGGTGAAGAATATGAGTCAGGGAAATGTTATAATTAAGGGTTTAACAAGTGTTAATTAAGTGTTAAACAATGTACATACTATTAAATTGACTAATCGTAATAGAATACAGAGTCGTATAGAGAACTTAAGAGTAACATTGAATTCAAACTTCATGAAAGGGAATAAAAAGTTCTATTCTTATCTAAAAAATCAATTTTATTATAGATAAAATTGGAAGTAAAAATGAACAGAATTCTTAAAATCTATACACATCAATTAGAATTATCAGGCAAAAAAATTAAATAAATCTTTTTGTGTCTGAAATGATATCAAATTTTAGACAACTGAAAGACATTCTTATGTTTAATATTCATAAATGAGAAACTTATACTGTAATTTCATTTTACGAATTAGTTTTTGATTGAACTTGTTCAAATTCGGAAACAAAAAATGATCTTAACTTGGAAATTTTTATAATAGAATAAAATCTTCTATCTTTTTCTAAAAGAATATGATCCTATTAAATCCTGATTAACATCTAAATATTTAATAAAACATTCTACTATTTAAATATTCTGCTCTTGTTCAATAAATCTCTTTATACCTGTAATTTATTCACTTTCGAGTTATTTAGGATTTTCATTTGTCATGTATGGTGATAAATATTCGCAATTTGGATGAAATTAATAATTGTACAATGGGATTCATTTATCAATAATTCAATAAATGTGCTCCCATTTTCAAATCAAAAGTTCTAAAAAAACTGTTATTTTCATACGTACACACTGATAGATTTTCATATTAGATTTAATAAACGGCTTCATATAATCACATGGCAAATATCACGGAATAGAAAAGAATACATTTTGAGATGTACTTAATGATTCATGTTTTTCAAAGGTAATATTTTAGACAATTGTTTTTATCTAAACCTTTGTTTAAAAACATACAATGATAGGGATAAATATTTGTTATAGAAAAGTGTCTTTGAACTGTCTCTAAATTCCAAATCTATAAAAAATGAAAGACAAAAATGCATTGTAGGAAAATACTCCTTTTTAATAATTGTAATGTCTTTCATTTGTATATTTTCAAAGATTCCACCTTGGTAAACTTTATGAAATATATTGAAAATGCGAAATTAAGTGCCTTATTAAACTTCTGGGACACGGTGTTAATATGGCAGCTTAAGGTTTAAAACATGGATCTCATGGCTGAAACGTGATTCCAGGAAAGATCTGATTCCATCTGATATATGAGCCTGGCATATGGTAAATGCATAAAAGATGAAATATGTTTACATATCTGAAGACCTGAAGATAGAAGAATGATACGTCTTTCTCTACAATTGAACAAGATTGAAACTCACTAAATTAATTCCAAATGTATGCCAGAATGCATAAATATTTAAAGTGATTTTCCTTGATTCGATGAATGTTCCAATTTATATTAATAGTACAATCAAATTTTACTTTAACAGAAATAAAATACATAAGCAATTTTTTTTGTTTTTCTGCTTAGATATCATATGGATAAATTGATTTAAAAAAGGTAAAATTGAAAGTTTGGTATTTCGTGTGTAAACAAAAGCGCTAAGAGGAAGAATTTAAATTAAGAAATAGCAGTTATTAAATATATTCTAAAATGAACCTTTAACATTAAAGATAGTTTAACAAAGTTGAAAGCCAAATTTAGAGAGTATAAATTTAAATAAATATAAAACGAATTATTTGAGGATAACTTCCAATATTCTATTTATATTTGTGTTAAATCGAATAAAGTTATTGGCAAAAGTGTACACTACTATACGAATAATTCAACTACATCTAGAAATATAGTAAAATAGGGGTCATAAATACTTTTCTTTGTGTTCTAGAAAAGGTTTACTACAAAAATTATCGTCGATATCTTCTAATGGTAATATTTGCAGAAAATCTGGAAAAATTTTACTCTGTTAAAATAGTTCCAATAAATGGTAAATAATAAATGCTTGTAAGTTTGATAAGTGAGTAGAAATTTAATTTCCACATCGTATCATTCTTATCTGAAAATCTATTATTGTAATTTCATCTGAGATTACAGAACAACACTTTTAAAATAGTATTATTTTTCCAGCAGAAAAATCCAAACATATATGAAAGAATATATAAGCACTTTCGTCTACTCTGTTTTGTTTGTTAAAGTTGAAATTTTCATGTAGATATCAGTTATCAATAAATATCACTATATAATTTTTATCAAATATTCATTGCTGTGTAGTAGGTTTATAAGGAAAATTATAAGAATTTATTTCACTCAAATTAAAATGACATTTAAAATATTTCTTCAAATTGTTTTTTAAAATTTACTCCTGCTTCAATAACAAAATTCAATTCTGATCTTTTATCTAAACCCGAAAAACCTTTTTCGACTTTTTTCTATCTTTATTTTTCTCAATATCTTTATTCAAAGATAGACGCCAATTTTAAATAGGCAAATAGGAAATTTAAAAAACAATATGTAAAATTGCTGTTACCTAATTTTTGAGTATTTTGATTCTTCTTAAGACAACTCGGCCGGATTTTCAAGCGGAATAAATTTTAGATGCTGATTTGATAATCTATACTTATAATAAAGCTCAATGTGTGTGTGTGTGTGTATTGGCGCTCTACAGGCCAGACCATTCAACTTAAAGATACCAAATTTGGCACGTGTATACCTTGGATGTTGGGAATGTGCACCTGGGGGTTGTTTTTTCGAATTTTTAACTAGAATTTTATTTATTTAAAAATTAAGCGAAATTTTGACGTGTTTCTGCTATAACTTCTGAAAATATTACCGCACAAAAAAGATTTTTACATGAAGTTAAAGATCAAAAATTTATCTTTTAAATGATACTAATGTTTTAATCTTAAAATTAAATTTCTATTTTTAATGAATTTTTAAATAAATATTTTAACTATGTTCTTCAATAATTTTTTTCGTAAAAAATAAAAATAAAAATTAAGCACGTTTTGCATTCATGGGAAAAAATTAGCTTTTTTCAAAGTGTTGCCATCACATTGATTAAAGCTCCAATTAAAAATAAATTAAATCTTTTTGGAAATGAAATCTGCAAAAATATAATTTTCGGCACGTGTTTGTAGGAAATGAAACAAATATGAAATATTATTTTTTCTAAAAAATAAATTAACGAAAAATTATTTTATGATCTTTTACACTCTCTATAAAGGGTGTTTCTTTAGTCCCGGACCCATTTTGATGTTTAATGACTCATAAAATAATGAAAATATAAACAAACTTATTGCATTTATTGATGGAATAACTCATATATTTTCCTTTTCAAGTTTGAATATTTTTACTTTTGTAAATACCGTCTACGCGTGTGGTTAATTTCAGATAATTTCATTTTCCAGTCCAAATATCTGTACTTTTCTAAATATCGTCTGCTTATTAATTGCATTTTTCTCTCTTTAGTTTTTGGCAACTATTGAAATGATATGTTTACTTTTGATGTGTTTGTTCTATGTAGTACTTTTGTATGTGATGTTTTATTCGAGCGGATATTAAGGAGAAGGCATACACCACAAGAGAAAGCACAGATTTTATGGTGGTCATAGAGTTAATTTCTAATCAACTAAATCACTGACTTTTAAGAGTTAATTTCCAATCAATTAAACTGACTGATTTATGAAAATTTGAATATCACTATTCAATAAATAAAGGATAATTTTAGATTTTCCATTGATCGCTTCAAAGAAAATACGCCAATCAGCGCGCAGGTTTCTCAAGATTAATTGGCCTAATATTATGAAAATGTTGAGTTTTTCTAAATTTTTAACATTTAAAACTTCATAAATAAGTGTTAGTTGATCGTCGAAAATAGAAACATTCATTCATTTATTTAAAATTTGGTGTGTCCAGAATATTTCTCAGAATATGATACCTTACTGCATTAAATTTAGACTTCATAATTTTTGAAATACATTTATAGGCAAGAACAAAATATTACTATTGATTACATTTCAATCCTTTTGAAAGCAAAACTAAAAACGGAATTTTATGCTGAATCTCAGAAATTTTTGTTGAATTATTGTTTGAGATATTACATAAATTATGAAAAATATTTTGTAGTTAACATAAGACTTAAATACCTAGCGATTCTGTTTGCAATACTCACATTGCAATACACCATTCAATAATAATAATAATTAATAAATAACAATAAAAATGATAAATAAAATAAAACGCTTGGTTTTATTAAAAAATATCTTTATATTAATTGCAATTTCATCATTTCCACTTTAAATTAAAGTTGAAGTTTTTCTGGAAATGACAACAAATTATCAAAATATATATAGTAAATTGAACGAAACGATCTAAACAGTATAAGTTTGGTATGACTATCAAAATTTGAAGATTAAAAATGTTTTGTTTGAGAATCTATTAAGAGACCAGTTACTTAAAATATTTAATTGAAAATTGTAGCGAGCGGTAATACTGGAGAACCGACTGGTTGCCAAAGGCGGCTAGTCATTAATAAAACTTGGCGGCAATGCAAATAAAAGAAAAAGTTTTTAATGAGAACGAAAAAAATCACAATCTGATTGAGTGGTTCAGAAGAAGACAGAGCCGTTTTAAAATACAATTTTTGCATAAATTGATTTCAGCAAAACCACAGGATTTAATTTTTTTGTGAACAATAAAATGGGCTGAAAAATTGTAAGGCATTTAAACTGTATCTGCGATTACCATAATTAAAGAAACTTTATGGAATATTTTTACGATAATCTATTTCTTTATTCCTATGCGCTTCTTTGCCTTTTGTGTTTGTGTTTTATGACTGTACGTTTCTGATTTTGTGGATTTGGTTCGAATCTAATGTCTTGTTTGTATTAGTATTACAATTGTATTTACGAACTTGTATTCCGCATCGTCTAACCCAATGTCTTGCACTCTCTAGCGTTTGCTTTGTATGAGAGACAATAAAACGAAATACAAACAACGATTGCTCAGAAATTGCTATCCAAAATATCCATCAATTATTTCTAAAATCTTTTTTCTGTTGGAGTAGTCTGAAAATTAGAGAAGGGATATTTCTGGATTAGCAATCATAATGTTCTTATTAAATTTGCATGATCTGAATAGAAATAACTTTTGTGTAACTTAAAAAATGAGGTGCTATTATATCAACGCAACGGTTGCTATAAACAAATGCAAAACCTTCTGTAGAGTTTACATTATATTTCAGGAAAAAGCAGTATGAAATTAAATGGCTTAAAGTAAAAATTTCATATTCACTAGCATGAGAATTTTTAAATAATTAATTTGATGAAAGCAATTTTTAATACTACTTTTAAAACGGTTTTGATATGTTAATTTTTTAAATTTTAATTAGTTTCTTTATAACTTTTTAAAATTTTTTAGTTATTTATAGTGCCTTTTTACAATGATTGAAAATCAGTTAAATCAGTTATTTTCCTAATTTATTACTAGATGGCACCACTTGTATGATATCAAAATTTGATTAAATAAATCCTTTATATGATGACTTTAATAAACTGTTAAATCGTGTGCTGTGATTGATAACTAAAAAAAAAACAATTTCAAATGATTAGCACTTATGGAAGTAAAATAGAATCAATTGCTGCATTCGAATATTACATATAAAAACAAATACATTTGAATAAATATATATTAAAATATTGATTTTTAAATTATCACAAAATAAAACTTTATGCAAAAGGAATAATTAATAGGTTATGTGGTATTTGAGATTCAGGTGTAAATTAATTTTATAGAATACATTTGAGTCACAAAATCTAAGGACCAAATATATTAATGTTTTATTAAAAGTTATTAAATACTGAATTACCTAATTAGACTCAATATAAGTCTTAAACCAGAGGGAGTGATCAGTCAGAAATTTTTTCTTATACTTTTAAGAAAAGACGTTATTCCACTCCCTGTTTCGGCCTAAAATTGTCGACCTTGAGCAGCTACGAGTACTCAGATTTTTATTTTCAAATTCTTTTGTTCTTAGTAGTATAGTAAAGAACACCAAATATGTATTCTAGTCATCTTCTTTAGTACCAATTAAAACTAAAATTTGCACCGGATTGCAATTGCAGTCAAAAAATAATATGTCAAATTTGATTTATTTAAGCCATTGTGTTTTTGATTGAGAGCGTTAAAGTGCAAAGCGGCGATAAATTTGATTGCAAATTTGAAGTAGATATAAATCTTAGATGCTAAAACTCAGTATCAATTTTATTTATCCAAGTGGTTGTTTTTACATGCATGAGAATATACAGATCGACAGACGATCATAGACCAAATTTGATATGGATTTACATTTAGAACACTAAGCCCATTTACCAAGCTTTATTTGTCTAGATATTTAAGAATTGTTGTTATGGTATTAACCTGTATTCAGATAAACATGTATAATTCCAAGAATGTGTTTCCTGGACTCAGGTCAAGTCTGAAATGTGAAAACTTATCAAAAACACGAGAACTGTTTTGATGATTACAGTATTTTTTCTTTGTATATTAGAAAGGGAAATAAAGTGCAAAATTTAATTTATTTAAGTTGTTTAGTCTCTGAACCATCACATTAACATGCAAATCTTCGATTAATTTGATTCCTAATTTGATATAGATCTAAATATTAAGTACTAAAACTCAGTATCAATTTTATTTATCCTTGTTGTTTTTATATGCATGTGAATATACATATCGACAGACGGTCAATAATAGATCAAATTTGATATAGTTTTGCATTTTAAATGCTAAGTCGGTGTACCAAATTTTATCTGTCTAGCTTTTTAAATATTTTTGTTATGGTATTTACTTAAATTGATAAACAGACTTATTTCCAAGAATATATTTTGTGGATTTAGGGAGGTCTGAATCGTAGCTTCGTCAAAACCTCGAAATCTTTTTGATGATTACAACATTTTCTCTTTGTATATCCGCATTTGAGACAGTGAAAAAAAGTTATTGAAATATATTGCTCTAGTATAATACGAAAAATTTATTTCTAAAGAAATGGAATTCTCTGGAAACAAAATTATTAAAATTATTCAAACCAAGATGTTATATGTTTGATAAGATTTACTTCAAAGAAAAAGTAGAAAACTAATGAAAAATGAGAAATACTGCAACGAAAAGAAAAGTAATAAACACCATGGGATATGAGTTGACGACTAGAAATAATAGTTTGGCTTCTTGAGAAATAAATAATCTCTTTTCTGCATATGGTGTATAAAATAAGATTATTGTTACGAAAGAGGATATAGGGAAATATAAACTGACATCAACTAAAAGAAATTGCCGATATTTTTCTCATATTTGTAAGAAATGCTGAAATAACGCCAAGATCCCTTGCATAAACAACGGAGTTTTGGCTTATAATAGAAATGTATAGGATTTATTCTTTAAATATAGTTTATACGTTCGAAATCTCACGAATTTTTTTTTTTTTGGATGTATAGTGTTAGTTTAAAATAAGTACTAAAAACTATTTTTAAAAAATATTTTGATATAAATGTTGATTGCAATATAAAAAGTAAAAATAATATTACATCCATTTTTTTATCGGAAAGATGATAAACAATGTTTTGAGATATCAATTGTATAAATTAGGCTTGCCTTTATTGAATTGATAATGTATTATTCTTAATACATTATCAGAAAAGAATTATTTTTATATATAGCGATTATAAAATAGACATTTATATTCATAAAGTTTAATAATGACTATTGAATAAAATAAATTCTCAGAATGCAGAAAAGAATAATTTTTAATTTCTATTAAGTAATAATAATAATAGCAATTAATTCAAAGAAAAGTATTAAAAAACATGGAAATTGAAATAAGAATATTTTTAACACATTTTGCAGAGTTCCAAAAGATTATTTTTATATGGAAGTGAGCTGAATCGAATCCTGAATTGTTATTATTTAAAAATAATTGAAATCTTCCTTAGAGTATAAATAATGTAAAATTGAAGTGACACAATAAATAAATGATGCAGTTTCTTGTAATAAAACATTTTGTGCATATTTTGTTCATTTTATTAATTAACTATTAATTATTTATATATCCATACGAGAAATGTTAAATCTGTATGTTTGAAGTTTTAAATATCTATTTGTAAGTACTTTTATACAAATCTACAATTATTGTTTAATTCTGATGAAATTTGGCATACATTATTTTTAAGACAAGACCAATGGTAATGTCAACTTTTCAAAGTCCAAAAGTTAATTAAAAATTAAACAAGAGTTTGGTGTTCTACAACTGTAACTTCGAAAAAGTTTATTCCTTGAAAATGATATTTACAGAATCTTAAAACCAAAAAAATATTTTTAATGATACCAGTTTCATTTTAGCATCATTTTTTATGATTTTAATAATTTTGGAAATTTAAGTTGATACGCAACCTATAGTATTATTTTTATTGTTATAATAACGTTGGAACTCATTTTATTGTTTCATCAAATCATTCATTATACTAATTTTGCATTAAGGATGACTAAATTATCAATGGCAGCCCTTTTAGTGTTTTTACAGGGAAATTAAGCTAATGCGCATTCTGTAACAATATTTTTACTGTTATAATGAAATTGAAACTCATTTTATTTTTTCAACAATACATTAATCATACCAATTCTGCATTTAGGGTGACTACAGAATCAATGGCAACACTTTAATTGTTGATCAAATGAAAAGTGGGTGCATTGTATGTAATTTAGAACTTAGATTTAATAAAATATAAAATCAAGATAATAATATAGATAATATAAATTAAGATAGCACAATATAAATATTACAAAGATATCATTAATCTATGCCCTATGCAGTGTGCAAATATAAAGGCAAGTAGGACGCAGTTTATGACAAAATAGAGATCGAAGTCTAAGCCAAGATTACTTAACCTAACTTTTCATTTTTCAAAAGACTTGCAGACAGAAATGATGCACACTTCACGTGTTTTTATTCATTCATCTTTGATGCTAGGATATTGTGAAATGGTATTTTAATAAAGCGAAATTATTAAGTTCATCTGGTATATTGCTTTATTTTAATTAATTTGCTGACAAAGGAAATGAACTGAGATACGACTTATTGTGAAGAATATAGAAAGAGTCCGGTCAAACCTGCATATCTCTATCTCTATCTCTATCTATAACTGTGCTAGTGTATGTGTGAGCCTTTACCTACATTCGTTATTATCCAAGTTAATACATATGCTTATATCTATATTTTGTACCGTACAAAGATAAGAAACTTCGACATATAACTATTACACTTATTGAATTAGTTCCGAATTATGAACAAAATGGAAATATTAAGGAATATTTTATCATAATAAATGGAAATATTAAG
>JAPMOR010060776.1:263794-274611 GCA_026543865.1 Argiope aurantia | reverse complement strand
ATGGAAATATTAAGGAATATTTTATCATAATAAATGGAAATATTAAGCTTCTTCATATAAATTCCTTAATTTAAACTTCTTTAAAGTTTCATAAAGATATTTATAAAACTGAATGACTAAAATTTCATACAATAGAATAAAGTCAACAATATGAAAGAGCGTTGAATTCAAATTCATCTTCGAAATTCAATATATTTGATGGCGAGCGTCAAGGAGCTCAGTTAATTACAAAAATTCAATATGAGTTTGAATTCCTTTATCATATTTCTAGAGGGAAATAAAAAAAAAGAAAATGAAGTTAGAAACGATTGTTTTGGAATAACTTTGGCGCTGAAAATGGCTTGTAGTGCAAATGAAATGTCAAAGGAATTTTTATTTAAGAGAGAGGCGATGAGAAATTAAATCTCGCAGGCATTAATTATTTTGTGAACTAACCAGACAGGTTGGAGAAAGGAGTTTCAACGTCGAGCTGAAGATGATTTATTCATTGATTTTTCTTTCTTTATTTATTTTCTACTCTAAAAAGAAGAATTGCTATCGGAATAGAAACAGGTTTATGATGAATGCAATAGATTTCGAATGATATCTCAGTGATTTGAATTAACATTTGAGCTTTTAAAATTTATAATTTTGATTTCTTATTATGCTTTTTAATATTATGAGACAAACGGTGTATCATGTTGTCTGTATCAATAATAAAGATGGATATATACATGTTGTTGAATGAGTGAATGTTGTTGAATGTCTTTCTACATTTTAGCCATCAAGCTAGAAAAAGAAAAGTTGCTGTTGGAATAGAATTTATGATGAAACAACAGATCTCAATGATTCGAACTAACATTTGAACTACAAAAATTTATAATTTTGATTTCTCATTATGATTTTTATTACTATGAGACCCATGTTGTTTCATGTCATCTTTAATAATAATAAAGATGAATGTATACGTGTTGGTGAATGAATTTTGTCTTTCCACAAGAATAAAGTACTTAGAAAAAAAGCTGTACAAAGTATTTTAAAGAAATACTTAGAAATAAAATGATCAAATTTGGCACAAATATATCTTGTAAAGTGAGAATACGAAAATCGGAGCAATTTTATTTTGAAATTTTGAAGAAATTTCGACCTTTTTTTTATGTTAAATTCCAAAAATATTATTGCAGAGAGCTAGTTTTTATACCATTTTTAAATTAAAAAAATTATCTTATTTAATAATAGCAATTTATAGAATTTGTAAATTTTTCCGAACTTTGGCAACTTTATCAAATATATTTTTTGTGTAATTTCAACAAAAGATTCCCTTGTTGATCCGTTGTTTCATCAAATATTTTATCACGCATTTTTCTTTATTGCTGAGAGCTAAATAAAAAGGATTCTATTTAATATCGGCATGATTTACATTAGAAATAAGAATAAGAAGTTATAGTACCACGAAATTAAGAAGATACATAGATCAATCGGACTATTACGTTTTAAACGGCACTGCAAGAATATGTGGCTTGATTCTATAAAGTTCGTATACACAATGAATAAGATATTCATAAGTCTATTAAAATAACACTCTTTAATGTCTGTTACAATTTAATGCTTAAATCTTCATGAAAATTAACTGACAATAAACATAATCAGTATTCCCTGTGAACCAGCCGATCTCCAAAGGCGACTATACTTCAATAATTTTGTTACATAATTAGTAGGATATATTGTTATAAAATTCATTCAATAATTAACAATAAAATTTATTATCCATTTGTGGCATTTTGAAATAATGGAGTTTACAGACAGATAGATTGACAGCACACGAGTGGCTGATTCTTTAAATGAAACGTATTATAGGGAGTATTTTCTTATTTTGAAAATCTCACATAACAGCCTGAAAAATTTGAAAAATCAAAGAACAATTAAAATGTATTTAGAACACTAATAGAAAGATCAACATGGAACTAAAAATGATTTTTCTTGGGTTCAAGAAGGCTTAAATCGCAGGGATTAAAAATAAATGAATAAATAAATAAAAGGTGCGAAGAGTTTTCGGAGTTTTCAAGATCAAATATTTTTAAAATTATCGTATTTTCTCTTTGGACTCTAGAAGATATTATATCTTGTTTTAGAATATGCACTTAAAGAAACAAAATTTTAACTTTCACTAATTCCTATTTTTATTATTATAAAAAGGATTTCAAAATAAAATTAGTAGAATAAATGCCATATTAAGCCCTACCCACTTTCTTTTTCATTCCTATTATAAAAGAATATTATTTCTCGGAGTCTTGCTAGTATAGTCTCCAAGAAGACCCTAAGTCATTAAAAATTTGAATAATAAATGAAATCTATTGCATGCGAATAAGAAATATAATTTTTTATTGTTCACGCATATAATACAACCAATACTTTTAACCAGTATCATTCATACAAAGAAACAGGCGTTAAACATTTCATGTATATCTGCAATAATACATCATCGGCAATATAAGAATACATGGAGTTCATGTATAGATTTCAATAAATTTACTGTTCTAGCGGATTATTACATTATTTCTTGAAAACGTTTCCATAACCATATATAATAGGAAACATCTTTCTTCCAGAATACCTGTGAAATAACGTAGTTTCGGGGAAAATGGATGACTTGGTAAACTATTTAATATCTAGTTACCGTTATATTACACATGCTTTTTTGAAATAAAATTTACTTAGCATTTTCTTACATAACGGACAACATATGCTTGCATATAATATTTCTTTAAAATAAACAGAATAATTTGAAAGAATATTGTGAAGAAAAATATAAAACTCTATATAACTAATAGCAGGCATAGATTTTGAATAAAATAGATGAATAGAATATATTTTTCGATAAAAATAACGTAAACTATCTTATTTTAAATATTACCACATATTCTGAATTTTTTTTTATTTCAAAATTTTTATTTTATGAATAACACTTAAGGACTACGAATTTTTGTAAGAGATTTTAGAATAAAGAGGTAAGAAAGCAAGTAAAATATTCATTTCTGTTTACCTTTCCCTAAATAAAATAAAAGTGCCATAAACAACAATAAAATTATTGACAAAAGCTTCCAATGTCCGTAGCAAATATTTATTTTTAAGTCGTTCGATGGAACAACCAAATATTTGAAGTCTCGAAAAGATATTCAGTTACTACCGAATATGTAGCTCCTTTTCTTCGAAGAATAAACATTTTTATATCCGACAAAAGATCTAATTCCATCGAGTACTTTCACACCTTTTCACTGAAGGAATAAAGCTGCTTAGAAAGTTCTAAAAGTAGAAAATGAGAAAAAAAATCACATTTTGTGTTACGCTAATAGATGCTGCAGCCATTTTCCAAAAGAAGAAAATTGTCAGAGGTCGGTCAGACTTAAGGCAAAGGCATAACCACCATCAGTATGCAAAGGACACTTTCAAAGAGGCTCCCAGATAATAAATATCCAGATGAACAAAATGAAACTTGTCAAAAGTAAATTTTTCCCTCTCTGACAGTCAAGACATTTCATTCGCGAAGAAATATTGCGTTAATTAACTCCTTGCGTTCGAAATTCGAAAACTCCCAGCCACGGTGAATTTCTATCCGGTATTGTTTCATTTCGGCTCTTTTCCTTCTTTTCAACGGTAATATTTATATTGGAAAAGATCCAAGATGGAGAATCGGCGTGTTGCCACTGTTAGAAGAGAAAAACTAATCTAAATGCAAAGTAGAGGGCATCTGACTTGAAACGAAACAACAGTGTGGAAGTGTAGATAAAATATAGTATTGAAATTTTACATCCGTTAGGATAATTATTCCCTCATGACCATCTGCCTTTCATCGTTTGTATCAAAAATCTTTTGCTTGAATAATGAAGCAACATTTTCTTAAAAAAAAAAGAATCAAGTATTTCATAATGGTGTTTTGGAAGTTTACTAGGAATCGCTTTGAACTAATATGGTAATCTCCATAAAGATATTTCGAAGTCAAACGAAAGGTTTGATGGCAAGTCATCAACAAGAGTAATTTTGTTTGTAGCTTTGTAGCTCGGAAAAGTGACATTTTGAAGGATGGGTATGCACGTAAAATTTTCTAAGTTATTTGAATAATGGTTTTGAATAAAGGGAATCTGTATCCAGAATTTATCTAGGGTATATGACAAAGAAACCTAAGCTTTTAGATATTTTTGTTGGTTAAAAGGTTTTCTAAATATAATGATTCAGCTTATGAATTTTGGCTGAAACCTCTACGCTGGAAATTAATTCGATGAAAGCAATTTCTGAAAATACATTTTTATTAGTGTTTTAAAAGATGGAAACTGTCTATATTAATTATGTTCTAATTCGTAATTTTAATTCATAATTTATTCTTAAAAATTTTGTTTTTAAATAAAATAATTCTTAAATTTATTCCTATTTGACACAGTTTGTAATGATTTAAATTATAATTATAATTATATATTAATGTAATTCTGATAACTTTAAATTAGTTTGTTTATTAAGCCATTGATAATACATATGTGTCAATGTTTAAACTATTATACATAAAAGAGATAATTTTAAATTGATTACAAAACTTAATTTTTCTAAAATTACCAAGATAAATAAAAGCGTATAAAATAAAAAAAATAAAATGAATTCATTAGACATATTCCTATCGAAATAATTCACTGGTTTTATATATTGAATGACCAATTGTAAATATTATAAATAGTTTTTGACATTACTACTTTTATTTTTTACTAGCTCTATTGGCAACCAGCTGGTTCATCGGGATTGATAGTCACTAAAATTTTCAATTATATATTTTATGTAACTTGGTATTTCGGCCTTTCAGTAAAATATTTTTAAATTTCAATCTTTGGCAATTATTTAAAAAAGGCCTTACATAATTCTGTTCCATGTACTATGTATTTCTATACATTTTTGTGCTCAGCCCAAAAATTTGAATTTAAATTTGAAACGGAACGGATAAAATTTCAACTAATACAAATTATTTTTCTTTTGTTGAAACGAAATTTGTTTTTTAAGTCTGGATTGAGAAAGAACTTCTTAATCTTTTCATTTCAATGCAAGTAATTTATCGTAATGGTAACACATTAATGAAAGTCAATTTTTTTTCATGCACGCTTAATGTTCATGCGCGGATTAAACTTTAGAATTTTATGAGAAATATACTATTGAGAATTATGTTTGAAATATTTTTCCAAAATTAATAAAAAATTTAAGGAAAAATTAGAGTTTAAGCATATGATATATTTGTAAAGATGATTTTTTGAATTTTAAGTTAATGAAAAAATTATTTTGTACTGTAATAATTTTGGAAATTTGTAGCTTCCTAGGAAGTTTTCTGTAGAAGGTTAAAGTAAAACACTAGGAATTTGGTAATAAATGCATAAAATCAAAAACATATTTAGTTCCATCAAAAAAGTTTTAAGCAGATACCGAAATATTGGATAGAAGCGCTAAAAATAATTATTTAAAAAAAAGTTGAATTCCACGTTTCTATGAATGAACCGCATATGCTATTCAAAAGCTTAGCGTTATAATTTGTTTGATAAAAATAGCAACTGACACATTTAAGTCATTATTCAACAATGCTGAAATATCTTTATAATGAGCAAATAAGCCGATTTCAGAGGCATAATACATATTCATTAAAAATTACATAACTTAAATACTTTTATAAATAATCTTAATTCTAGCCGGTTAATGCAGTCTACCCGACGATGAGATAATATCCAGAAGATAAAATAAAGCAACCTCGAACATACATATCTCAGGTAAAGATTTAACGAAGGCTGGAGTTTCTACTAAGGGCATAAATTAAGGAACTCAGTTCGAAGTCTTTAATAATATATGCAAAGTCTTACAGAAACAAACTTAAGGTCTTCGGAATTCCGTGGGCTTTTCAAATGTCGTTTGGTCACGGCTTAGGAATTTATCCAACCCCCCTCCAACCCCCCGCGTTGCTCAGAAACTCTCACGTGACCGGAACAAGATTGGGGACACGGAACAATCAAAAATATATTTTAGATCCCAGACGTAACATAATTCCCGATTAATTGCCTTATAATTTCACGTTCCCTCGTCCGCTTCCCCTTGGCAATTAAGAGGATTTGCGACGATCCTTCGCTGCACCCTCCTCTTCTTCCTGCAGACGATGTAATTCGCGAAAGCTTCTCTATTGGCCACTACCTTGGCAATAACCGTACATCTTTTCACAAGGTGACTGGGGACAGTTGAGAGAGGAAAAGCTGCGCAAGTCAACAGTCACGTTTCAAAGAAAAGTCACGGAACAGATATGTTTCCTAGTGAACAGAGTGAGCCATTCTTTTAGATGTAATAAAGAAATAAGTTTAAAGCTTTGTTTCGAACAAAAAGGTTTCTGTTCTTTGTTAATTAAGGGATAAAAGTGATAAACGTGAAAAGCTCCAAAGGAAACATATTGGAATATCACAAAAAATATTTTTGCACTTATTTGGTATTTACAATGCTTACATTCTTAATTCCCCAACAACGAGAAAGGTCAGTAGGTCTATAGATGTAGAAATAATGAGGAATAGTAGAATAACAATATATATATAGAATAGAATATATATATAGATATTTAGTAACAAGAAAATATTCATTGTTACTTAATAAAGCATCAAAAACTTAGAAAGAGTAATTTAGTAAACCGGGCAAGAAAAATGCTTCATACCTTTTGTAATGCAATGTTATACAAAAATCTATAATAGGCTTCCTTACATTTATCTTATTACCCATTTGAATATTCGAAACTCTTATCATCGGGAATGAAAAAAAAATGAGATAGTATATTTCATAAATTACTTTTATTTAAAAATAATTAGGATACGTATTTTATCAAACGAAATTTGAATGCTATTATATTAAATATTAAAATTTGTTTCAAACAATTAATTTTAAATTAAACTTTTTGTTATAATGTTAAATGAATTGCTTATACTGAAGTTTTAAAAAATTCATTTCTTATAACCATATTGAGACAGACCAAACCAAATAGTTTTTACAGAATCTTTGATCAAAAGTGTTTAATGGATGTGCCTATTTTGAGGAAGTAAGAATTTCTTTTAATATTAGGAAAACTGAAGCAGGAATAATTTGTTATTTATACATTGAAATATTTTGTCTTTCTAAATAAATACCTTAATTAAACAATAAATATCTTATAAAATAAAGTGAATATCTTCCCATAAGAAATATTGTCCTCAAAACCCTTAGGATTTCGAAAAAATGTCATGAAAAAATAAAAGTATGAATGTACATAACAAACGATAAGACTGGTAACCCAAATTTTTCTCTCATATTCTCTACTAAAGATGTTTTGTACCCCCACTGCATAAAATTGTGAATGCATGGTATTGGCAAATAATAATTACGAAATAGTGATCTTTGGCACTTAGTCCCTGGAATGCGCTTAATATATAAGTACTTTTCATTTGTAGTGTGGATGCTTTTTCCCCCGCCCGATTGGAACAAAAATTTGATATAGAACTATAAATATCGTCAAAAAATTACATACCAAATTTCATATAATAAAATCATTGCATTTTTAAGATATTGCTTTTGCATTAATGAGAAAGTATAAATGGATACCAGTGGACACCAGTGGATAATCAACTAGTGGATATATTTTCTTCAAAATTTGATAAGAATCATGATGCAAAACTTGTGCACCATTTTTATTTTTTACCTAAATTAATGCATTTAGCAGTTATCGTGTCCACTTCTATTAGAACAGTCACATTTCCTCCGATGGATTTCGTTCTAATTTTGATAGAAGTTTACAAAAGTGGTATCAGGTTTGTGTATCAAATTTCGCCAGTTTTTCTTGAAACAATTTTAAGTTATCTTGCTCAAAGACAGGCAGGCACAATGACAGACATAATACCACAATATATGTTTCTAAACTCAATGAGATCGGAAACGTGGAGGTTCGTTATAATCTCGAGCTTGAAATTTTTGCGATTACAATACACCTGTTTCTTTATACACGTCGTAAACGAGAAAGTAAAAATGAGCATGACATTTTTAAAAATAGTACTTTAATATAAAAATAAGTTTTATTAAATAAGTAAATTTATAGTCTGCAAATATTGTATTTTATTTTTGGTATTTCGTACTAAATATCTTTAAAATGAAAATTCCCTTTATATTTCCTGTTTTTAAAAAATCTGCATAGGATTTTAGTTATAATGTTTCTTTTCAAAACATAAATAAATCAACAAATTTCAATTCACGTGATTTTTTTTTATCACCATATTCTTTTATAATCATGATTGTAGAATATAATGAACACTTAGGCGAAAAATGTATTTATTGTATACATCAATTGAAAAACTAATGTCAGGTTACATATAATAAATTTTGCAGTTTATTTTTAATTTCTAAGAACGGGCATTATTTTCATAGGTGTGACAATAATGAAACGAATATAGTTTACGAAACAACATAGCCGCATAAAATAATTTGTTTTGTTGAAGTCACATATATATTTTATTCAAGTAAATTAAAATTTGCATTAATTTATGACATTACAAAAAATGTAAATAGTAATTTAATAAGGATATGACATGCCAAGAAAATGGATTTGTAAAAGCAGCTAGTAAAATTTAAATCTGCGAATTTAATGTAATATTTAAGATATAAGAGTAAAAACGATTTTGAAGCGGAAATTGATTTAATGCAATAATTGATAAACAAGACCATTGAAAAGTGTGTACAATAATCTGAATGTGTAATAAGAATTCATCGTTGTTAATAATCTATCTAATTTGTATAGTTGAATTTTGTTACACATTTTAACTTCTTGTTGTTAAAATCAATTATACTAAAGACCGAAAAAAATGTAGCAAGTACTTAGTAAAAATCAATAGATTTTAAACCCCAAAATTATTTTAGAGACTGATTAAAGGACTTATAATCCATTTTCATACACATTTTGAGAACCCCTCTCCGCCCCCCCCAAAATAAAGCTGGTTATAAAAATAAAACAAAGTCTATTTATTTCAATTATCAAGATCTCTTAACATATATACATGGTTATAAAGCTACAATTTAACAAGAGTCAGCTTTTACTTTCCCAATCCATTGGCGAAGGAGTGAATATGGGAGATGGAGGAGGACATGAAGAAGTTACAAAGCGTGCGACGAGTCTTTTGTTTTTGTTCTAAAAGGGGTGGGCGGAACAACGAGAAAGACAAACGGTGGCGCTTCGTAGTTTTATCGGCCTATTTTCAGGATTTGTCGATTGGACGAGAGATTAGAAACGAACTAATCCGCCTTGCCAATTCTGGCAGTTTAACCTTTGTTATGGCTAATATTCTTCCTTTGCCTTGATGGAGGAATATGGGGATAGGGATTAGTTTTGGACAATTCCCGTTTGGAATTGGTCAGAAAACGGGAACTTAGGAATGCTGTGTCAGTAATCATGAATGAATGAAGGAAGGAAATTGCTTTTATTAATAGTATTTTTTGGGATTCAACTGACCGTGAAGAGCAAATTGCTGTTACTAATTGCTTACCGTTATAAAGAAGAAACCTCATGATTTTTTTTGGTATTAGGTATTTTATCTTAATGATGTTATTAAAGATTAAATTCGTTGCAATGAACTCAAAGAAGATTGCTCAACTAATCATGAAATAATGATGAACATTTCCTTTTTAATAGTATTTTTGGGTTTTAATTGACCGCAAAAAATGTCGTAAATAACTGCTTCCTATAAAAGTTACACGTTTTTGGAGACTAGATGTTCCGTCTGTTAATGAGTTATTAAAAAGAATTATGTAATGTTAATGGGTTGTTAAAGTTTTCAAAGGATTAATTTATATAATTTGCATTGACTATAGTTTTTACCTTTAAACTGAAAATTTTGATAGAAATCTAACTCTTACTATTTCAGAAGCATTACACCATTCTGTTTCTTGTGCTACACTTTTCTCTAATTTTCTGTAATCTCTCTTGAAATTTGAACTTTAATTTAAAATAAAAGGGATTAAGCAATTAACATTACTTTCTTGTTGTAATTAAATATCTTCATTTAAAAATATGAAGATATAATATTGAACATACATCATCGAAGCACTTGTGTATTGTAGAAATTGCTTCCTAATTTTAATAAAATCTCAGAAAATTATTCAATAAAAAAAACTCTTTTATTTATTCAAAGAAAAAAGAAACTTCAATACACTAGAATAAAAAACCCCAATTTAAATCTTTTATACATTTAATAATATTACAGTAAAGAGCTACGGCTCTTAAAAACTGGCGCATCTTATTCATAACTGCTTAATGAAGCTAGCCTAAATTATAAGCATTTTAAAATTAAAAAAAAATATTAAAAGTGTAACCTAAACAGTAAGCTAATCAGCATAGAAAAGTAGACCGCATTTTCAACCTCAATCATCAAGAATGGAATTAAATTCCGTGTTGAAATTTTTGTAGTGATGAGAGGAAATAGAAAATGAGTTGATTTAATGAAGCAATGAAACATATTGTTGTAAAAGGCTTAAAAGTTATTAGTCATGTATTATATATCTATATCTCTCTCTCTCTCTCTATATATATATCTATATATATCTATATATCTATACCTATATCTATCTCTCTCTCTCTATATATAGCTATATATATCTATATATCTATACCTATATCTATCTCTCTATATATATATATCTATATATCTATCTATCTATCTATCTACCTATCTATCTATCTATCTATCTATCTATCTATCTATCTATCTATCTATCTATCTATCTATCTATCTATCTATCTATCTATCTATCTATCTATCTATCTATCT
>JAPMOR010060776.1:214958-248273 GCA_026543865.1 Argiope aurantia | reverse complement strand
CGATAGTATTATGATGTGCGTCAGAAAATTCTATTTATGTATGTAACTTTAAAACAGATGCTAGTATAATGAAATAAAACCTAATACAATTGTTAGATCAAGAGAATTACATCCATATTAAATGCTGTTCTGCAATTTATCAGACCAGAATTTATTCAATTGCCTGTCCATAATTTTTCATTTGCTTTCTGTTTCAATTTATATATAAATATAACTCGAAACTGATTAGCATGAATAGTAAATTACTTCCTTGAAGAATTATGTAAATTACAAGGATCCCTCTTAAGAGAAGAATTGGCATTATCGTTTTCAGTATGAAACTATCTACTGCTCTTTTTTTTTAGAATGCCATATGCTCTGACTTATACAAACAACAGAATGATTATGCACATTAGAATTTCTAGTGGAAAATAAATTTAAGTATTATCTCAGTTCTTTACTTTACGGATAATCTGGTTCACACTTTGAATAAAAAGAGGACATGAAGGCAAAGAAATATTCAATTACTTATATCTAGTGCTTATTTAACAGCAAGGAGATACTAGAAATAGTTCTTGAAAGGAGACCAAAGTGTATGAAGATCAAAGGCATTCATCCGAGTAAGGAGTTTTAGGATATCCGAAACTTATCATCAACAAAAGTGGGAAAAATCACCATAACAGCAAACATTTCTCAGATAGAAATAATTACACGAGGAAAGGCGGAGACATTAACACTTGAGCAAGAAAAAAAATAATTGTATTCCTTAGCTTTCTTGCCACCACAAAATGTATTTGTTTCTGGAATAAGAATTCTTTCATTTTATTTTTATTTTTACGTTCCACAGAAGTTTTTAATTCATAAATTATTTTTGAGAAGAAATGGATAATAAAATATACATCTAAAAATGCATTGATTTTGCTCGGGGTGCAGAAAAACTATATTGGGTTTGCCTAGTTTTTTTCATGGGATTGAGATTGCGTAGGTCCAGTTAGATGCTATTGCTGAATGTGATACTAAATAACTTGCAAGTGTATGGATCCTGATCATCTACCTCTTAAGAAGTGTATTGTGCAAGTCAAAGACATTTATTTTATTTTCTGAACTGTTTGAGAGATATTTCCATAAGGAGAATCGATCTCGTGTCTTATGGTTTTGTAGATTTTAAGGAATATTGTAAAAAGTGTTATGAGTATAATTTGACTTTTGTTTTATGAAAAATATAGGAGGATAATATATTATTGCAATAGGTGGCAAAAATGTACGAAAAAAAAAGATTGCTGGGATGTTTTTTTATTCAACACAAAATTGCAATTAAGCTTAGATATATTCTTAAAATTTAATGATTTCTCGATTATTATAAAAATTTTACGTATTAGTCATAAATACACAATTCATAATGTGGCAGTTCCTAGGGAATAAATAAATGAACTAACAAAATAAGAATTGAAAAAATTCATTTAGATAACGAAGTTTTCTATAAAAACCAAAGAAAGAAAATCGTTAAACTCAAGCACATAATATACTGCATCAAAACGTAATAAAATAATCCTAAATCCTGTCATAAAATATATATCCTAAATACTTTATAACAAGAAAAAATTGAAAGATAGAAGAAATAGTTAATGGAAAGAAATAGTTTCATCCATTTGTATGCAGGATAACAGATATTAATAGCAATGCTTACAAGGCTTAACTTAGGCCTTTCTTTATTTCGGAGGAATCGAAACGCAATTTATTATACATCTTTTTAAGGCACTCTACTATATTTCTAGAATTGCTTGCTTTAAAGGAACTGCCGAAGAAATTTCAATGAAGACTGATAAAATAAAATATTAACATAACTATTTCTTAATTCAACGTTATTAACAAAAAGGAAATGGCAAAAGTTTTTTTTTTTTTTTATCTTTGGTCAAATGTTTATGAAGGTCTTCGGATGTTCATTCAGTAAATATCATAAGTGCATTTGGATATCTTACGTTTACAGAAGGGAAGTACTGCCACAGAAGCAGATATCATTCAAGAAGAAACAAGATCATTGGGAAAGGAGGACAAAAACAATAGCTCTCGCCCATGAAAACGCGAATCGCTTCTCTAGATTGCTTCCACCATAAATAGTGCCTAGTTATAGTAAAAGTGTTGTCTTTCTTGTTCCACTGTATTTTATGCTCTACTTCAGAAGTAAGTGATTTTAGTCAGTGGAATTCAAATGCACTACACGAAGTTCGTCTAATTTATTTGAGATGAAAGAAAACTAGCCTTAGAATAGGTATTCTTATGGCTTTTTGCAGAATTGAATTACCGCCTTACAAAGAACTGAAAAATAATCACACATCTCTTCACCATAATAATTATATTTACTGACATGCTGAAACAGCTCATGAGAAGTTTAATGTGTTGGAGAAACTTTTTTACTGATATGCATTTATCTCATATCCACAAAGGTAGATTAAGATCTCTCGTAGTTGATTCAGCAGCGTACTCCAAAAATTATTTTTGAAAGTATAAGAAAGATTATTTTAGAGTGAAATGGAAAAGACAAGAAATAATATTTATTGCTTGATTTACTGACTGTTAGGAAGACAGTAATTAAAAAAATTGTGTTTATAAAACAGAAGTCAGCGAGAAAAGGCAAGATTATAACAATGCAGTATGCCAGTGTTAAAATTGCATGATATAGAAAAAAAAAACGTTTGTATTTTAAAATATTTTTTATATAATTTAAAAAAAAAATCATAGGTTTTTTATGGCATTTTAGATATAGTCAATTATAGAATCAAACCAATCATTATTAAAATTAAATCTGTGACTCTAAGATCATATATATTCAAATAACAATTGAGTTAACAGTTACACTAAAAGCAAATCACGAAGTTAAAAGATTCAAAGGAATTATAAATGACAAATGCTTCATTAAACAAACATCCTTAGTACTAAATCATACAAGTTAATTATTAAAAATATTTATTTGTAATAATAAATTGTTAAGAACGAAATTTTTGTTTTTCGTTGCTTTTGAATATACCATGTAGTCCGGTTTACAAGTTTCATTTCTTTCAATAATTGTCAAATACATGATTATATTGTCACGTAGATACTTTAGTGTAGAACGCAATGATACACACAAGAAGTAGAGCTAAATCAATTTATTAACTCAACTCTGAACTAACAAATCTTCTGCTTTTATACTAGCAGGGAAAGTTCCAGAATACTTTTCTGGAGACAGTAAGAAAAGTCCAGAACACTTGTCTGGTAAACTAAAGAAATGTCTAGAATCTTCTGGAACATGAAATAAAGGGAAACATAAAATCAAGGAATTAGATATTCACACAAACTGTACATTGCATTGTCGCTAGCGAGATTCGAACTCATGATCTCTTGATTATAAGTCCAGTGCTATGACCATTCGGCCATGTAGAGGCAACTTCTACTTTTCAATGCGACAATATATTTCATACGCCTACAATAATCTTAAGAAATTTATTGGGCAAAATGATTCTGTAATTAATAATTAAATTTACATATAAGTACTGTATCTGAATAATCTAAAATAATATGTATTATACATATTGAAAATTAATTAGAACAAAAAAGTTACAAGAAACTACATATTTGGAATGGAAATAAAAAACAATTGAAAGAGAAAAGAGAAAAAATCATTATTCATTAAAATTTATTTTATGAAAAAAATATTAATATAATATTGATACAAGTTATCTTCAAATTTGCTAAATCAAATTATTTTTATAACATTTATTTTTTTCTCCGATTTCACAATTTTCTAAACATTTGATTATTTGAACTAAAACTCCTTTGGAAAATAGTTTATATTTCATAAAACTTACATTTTTTATAAATTTTAATGAAATTTCAAATGTTTTTATCTTAGCTCGAATTCAAACATAAATAAGATATTAGATTATTTCTATATGAATTAAAATATAATTATACTTTTTAGTTTTGCCGGCTAAAGCCGAACCAAATGGCATTACACTTACTTTATCATCCAGATTAATGAAAATACAAGAAAACATCGTGAACCTATTTAAACAATGAAGAATATTTTTTAAATCTAAAAGCAGCGAGTTCACTACAAGCCTCCGACGATATCTCTAAGCTTATCTTTCATGGAGTGAAAATATTGTAGATACCTTTCAGGAAGAAGCATCATAACACGGAAATAAGGAAAATCAAACCAATATTATTGATAAAAGAAAAAAAATCAATGTTGAAGATTGCTTACCAACATAACTAGTATCAGGTTCTGATACAAGTGGAATTTCTTCCTTGTTCCGGTTATAGTTTGTGTCAGTAAGATATTTCTTGGGAAGAAATGGATTCCATGTCATGGATCGAAATGTTTTCCCAAGTGTATCGCTTTTGTTCAGAATGATGGAGAAATAGCCGTGGAATTTCTTGCAGTTTTGCTTAGGATTAAGCCTAAGGAGATGACAGGGTTGCTGTAGAATCCTACTTTAAGAAATGTGGTGAGTTATCTCAAATACTACTTCGAGACCCTGGTGAACTCTTCACAAGTTGCAGAGTATGCATGGAATTTGATTTTTTGACCAGGGTTTGTAGATTCATTTGCAAGTTTGGATGTTTGTGATATGTTGTGTGATTGTATGGAAACTTGACGAACTGAAAATGCAATTGGTTATGGAATGAAGTTAAATTTGATCTGTTTTGATGAAAAACACACAAAATAGAGTTTATGTAATCTGAACCTTATTATGTAAATGATTCTGAAATCCATTGTGATCGTATTCAAAAATAAGGGCACAAAAGTTGTCACATCATGGGTTTATATTTGATAAGGAATATACTTTCAATGACACTAATTTTATATTTGGCCAAATTTTTTCAATTTAAAAATATCAAAATTTATTATTTGAAAGCTGATGCAATAGATTTTCAGAATTCATTCACTTTTGAATTTGGGTTTATATAGTCTTATATTTCTTGAATAGTTTCTATACTATTTTGTAAAATTCCGAATCTACTAAAAAAAAAGTGCAGGATTTTTAAAAAATATTTTTCTTGCGTAGATATATAATTACGCGTTTATACACATCAGTCTTATTTTAAATAGCCTCATGCCGTTAAATATGTGGAAGGGATCTGGAACTTTTAACTGCCTCATTTGCAAAATCATTCTAGTTCAGTTTTCTCAGAATATTGGAACGCCTGAGTTCACTTATTACCCTCTAAATTAATAATCACAATAATAGTTGATATACAAAACGGGACCTCGCTTAGGTGAGGGCTAATAAGTAAATGCTTACTCGGACAGATTTTGTAAATTTCCAGAAACCTTTCATGTCCTGCAAACCCATCTGGGGATCATATCAGACTGAGAAAACTTGAGTATTTAATAAATCTTAACGATAGGGAAAATAATTTCTCAGTGATATCTATGTTTCCCGGACATCCACCGTAATTTCGACAAGTCACTGTTTGAAGCCTTTCAACATTTAGAGAGTTAAGTATTATGATCTCTTTATTAGAAAGCGAATCACTTCTTCATTTTTAGTGCACTGAATTTCCCCAAAGTAGGAATGCCCATTTTGTACCCAGAAAATTCTTTTGATCAGGAAAAGAATTTTTATGAAGGGATAGTTATTATTAAATATCATTTTATAAAAGAGTCTACTAATTTGTGGTTTGGGCCGCGGTGGCCTGGTGGTAAGGTCTCGGCTTCGGAACCGGAGGGTTTCAGATTCGAGACCCGATTCCACCGAAGAACCGTCGTGTAAGGGGGTCTGTTGCACGTTAAATCCGTCATGACCAAACGTCCTCCCGCTGGTGTGGTGTGATGTGGAGAGGGGAATGCCAGCTCAGGTGTCGTCCTCGTCATCTGACCGCGGTTCAAAATTACGAGGTCCGTCCCAAAATAGCCCTAGTGTTGCTTCAAAATATAAATAAACTAAACTAAACTAATGTGTGTTTTGACAAAGAGTTTAAGTCCACATTATATTTTTTGGTTTTTTTTTGTGTGTGAAACGATGCTTGCATTTAGATCTCGTAGAGACTCAAAGTTTGGGAATCCATATATAAGGATAATTTGCACTTTATACTTTATAGATAGATAACGACCTTTATATGGGTATGGGTATTTACTTTGAGATCTTGAATGGTTACTTAAAATGGAGTGAAATAATATTCTACATTGAAAGATTCTTGTTTCTGAATTTTCAAAATTTTGAGATCTCAGACACTTTAATACAGAAATTAATTAAAATAACATCCTTATAAATGTGCTATTGTATTTGTATGAAATCACTGTTCTATGCTGAATTATACATCGCAGTATTGATTTTATATTTGTTCGCTATTGTATAATAACTTCAGTGTGTAAAGATCTGGATAGCAGATCTGAGATTTCTTATTAGTTTTAGTATTTAAGTTGATTTGGCTACAAATTCTTTACAAATACTTTTTTTAAAGAAAAATATCCGAAAAGAGAACCGTATTGGTTTTTTTCTTTTACTTCAGTAGATTTTTACTCTTTGATAGTAAAGTTAATCTATCAACTCTTGCCAATTCCATTGATAGCGTCCAGAAAAAGGGGAAATTGTTGGAAAGGGACTTTTTTTCGACAATCAAAGGATTCACAGCACAATAGCCAAGGAAAGATCACAATACTTTTTCTCTACGTATTATATAGCATCTGACATTGACGGATAATCGCTACTCTATTGCTCTGGCTCATCGGCAAATGGCCTTTCTTCGATAATGGTGAGAGATTTCTTTTTTTCTTTGTTGTTACTCCTCTCGACATCCGAGTGTTTGTTCTGGAGCAATGGAACAAGACAACGTGAATGACGTTTTGTGGAGAAACGTGTAAATTGGGATTGCATTCGTTTCAATGGATTGTTTTTTCCGGATTGTATGCTACTATTAGCAATTACAAAGATAGTTCGGTAGTGCTTTGCGTATCGTTGAGTAGTGTCTCTCCAATTGGTCCCTTATGACTAATATTATTTAAAAGAAAGGAAAATAAAAGTAATTACGAATAAAATAATCGAGTTTGAATAAAAATATTTTTACTATTTTTTAGTCAGAAAGTTAAGATATAAGTAAAAAAAACAAAAAAAAACATTACTTTATCATTTGTTATTATTACGCCTTCTTTTAGAATTTTTATTAAATATTTGCATTGTAAAAGAGTTTGTTCATATTGAGGATTTATAGAAAAAAAATATTTGTAAAGAAGGTCACGCATTAAACACTTTTAAATATGAGAAAACTGACCTTTAAATATTTCTTTAAAATTACATTTAAGAAAAGCATGGGAATTTATTTTAAAAATATAGTATAATGTTTCAAATATCAGAAAATTATCCTAAATATTAGATCAATTATCGAGAGACTTCTAAATATATATTATACTTCAGTTTTACAATTTAAATTATCTTCCCGAGTTTTGGTCGTTTAAGAAGTTTTCAGTTGAATGTGGATTAACTGGTTTTATAGAAGCAGGAATAAGAAAAATTCAAGTGGAATAAAATTGGAAAGGAATTGGGGGTGGCCCACACATTTTCTTATTCAATTCCGGTCTATTTATATTCGCAACTCTTAAGAATAGCTATTTGGTGTTTATTTGAAGATATAGAATATCTTTTGATTAATAAGTTCTGTTCTTAATTTTTTCAAATAATTCCAATAATTATAAATAATAATAATAAACATAATTTAAATAATTCCAATTCACATAGAATAAATTAATTATGCACTTGCAAGACAGTTATACATGATTGTCCTATGCCGATAATACCAGACAGACCAGGGGATTTTTCTGTTTCTTTGGTGATTTGCTTTCCCTCAAAACCAGGTCATCTCATCGAAGGTTAAATTATGTTATCCAGAAGCATGGGTCCATGTAGACCATTTTAAATAAAAATCATATCTTGCTTGTTTATCAACGAGTCTGTCAGTTGAAGTCGATTCCTTGTTTTTGATATCAAAGTGTCGGAGATTTTGTACATTTCTGAGAATTATCTTGAGTGGAACTTGAAGGTTTATCCCGGATTAATCGAATAATTTGTTCATCCTTTACTTCATTTTGTCTCATTAGTCTGAATATGGTATCATTTCATTATGCCTTTGAAGGATTTGATCCCGTATCAGATTATTCCGAATCTAATAGCCAATTATTCTAAAACGGCATTTAATATGGTTGTAGTTCATGACAATGATTAATTACAAATGTGGTTATTTATAATCAAAATATTCGCATAATAAACTACAAGCCTTTCAAAAATATTTCTTACTTCTTAATCCTTAATAGGGGAGGTTAAAAGTTAGGGCATAACAGGGGAGGTGTGGTCTACGAGACCGTATTTTCTTTATACTCAAAGTAAATTTTCTAATAAAAATATTAGTATGAAAATCAGCCAATATATTCTGCATACATTTTTTTGATATATAAATATGTTTTAGAAATTTTTCAAAATATATAACCATTGAAAAAAGTAATTGTGTTTGAACACACATTTTCTTCTCAAATTACCTGTTACAACAAATAATATTTTTGAAAAAACATATTACTTTTCACATCATATTTATATTTACAGTATACAAATGTATATTAAAAAATATAATGGAGAATTCAACAATTATATGAAAAATACAAAAAATGACAATTGATAAAACTGACACTTTTTTTTATCGGCTTTATTTCTACGTAGAAACTTAGGAACATTCGTAGCACACTTTTCGAGGGGATTTTACACATGCAGGTTATGTACTAGTATAAAAATCAGGCTGAAAATTCTGTAGATATTTCTCTTGAAAAATTAATATATTTTAGAAATTTTCAAAATACATTATCATTAGAAAAATTAATTATATGCGAACATACATATCAGAATTAATCAAATGCGAACTTTCATCGAAAGAATCGTCTGTACAATTATCCTCATTATTTCTGCTTCATTAAAAAAGTTTCTGGATAATCATAAGGGGATCAGCATAAGGGAATCTTCATAAGGGGATCAGCAGGTTGGATGATATTTCGAGGACCAAGTTTTAGAGCCAAATAATAAATTGTATAATACTGGAACACCAAAAGGGAGGCGCTGTTTCACAGACGTCGCTCGAAGAAATAGCTGAAATATTTCAAAGCGCATCAGCTGAAACCAGCTGAAAAACTGCACGTGTAGTGCAGGTTACGAAACAAAAAGCTACAGGTTCCATCCATTTAATTGAGTTAAAAATAGAATAGGGGTGACCATCCTTAGAAATCTGAGATAAAGCACCTCCCTAGTTAAGGATTAATCCTAGAATTAAAGAATATAAGTCTTCACCTGTGGATGCCAATGCATAACAAATACATCGGCGAAAGTCTGTGTATTTTATTACATTTTTATGCATTTGGACAATCGGCATGTTTGTCGATAAATACATATAAGGTCTTGTGGGAGTCGAAACGAAAATGATAAAAACAGCAGGAGGGAAAAAAAGATTAATATTTCATACATTTAAAGATAATTTAAGCATTGATCTTACATACCAAAAACCATATTCTAAGGGAATATACTGAAGAGGATTTACGACCCATCATATTTTCATATCAATTTTTGATTGAACAATGCGAGTTTATTTCTATAAAAAGAATGGGCATGAAAGAAAATTTTATATCGAAATCAACGAAAATATTATAAATCTTAAAAGGAAAGTTCCCTACTACTCAAACTGATGATTTCGTTGATTTCGATATAATATCTGAAATCGACTGCGGTGTCACGGATGTCCGAAATATGTTGACGTTGTTGTTCGAATAGAATAATACTATTATTATTGAATTAACAAGCAACCATAGTACTCTTAATCAGTTAATAAGATTTTCAAACTTTACTCATATAATTTCTGTATAAATTTGCTATATGCATCAATATTTTTTCTTATTTAGAATGCCATTCATTTTATGTTCAACAATTTATTTACACGCTCTCTTATGTATGTTCTTATGTTTTCTTTTATTCATCTCATCTCACAATTAAATTTTGATATAAAACCCGTTTTCAAAAACTACATTTTTGTTTTTATGACAAAGATATATTTTTATTCAACGTTTACTATCAATGGGAGATGGTTATTGACACCCTCTTTTAACAATCCGAATGTAAAAAAAAATATTCTGCCTTTTTGCGATATATATGTCAATAGCCATCAATGAATGGAGATAATCATTAGCAATCGATTATTCACAGTAATTATGCTATACATTTTCATATAATAGCAAGAGATGTACAAAATCATGCATATCATTGTCAGAAGTCGTACAAAATAATAATATAATAGCTGTAAAAAAGTAATTAGAAATATAATGAATATATTTCATACACTCATGATATACTTCAAGTGAGCCACGATAAGATTTAACAAGGAATACATCGCACATATGAGAAAGCAGAATAAAGTGCATGGGGTCAAAACAAGTGATTACATATTCGATGACTTAGGAAAATATCTTTTATATTACTGTGATATCGTTTAAAATAAAAGAATGTAAAAAGATAGAAATTTCTATCTACAATTCACCACCTTTGTTGCAAACTCCATATATAATTTACATTATATTGTTTTTAAGATTTCTTCCATTTGGAATACAATGACAATCTTAAGAAGTCACCAGCATTAAATTTCAATTATTCAACTTTTTTACAACGCATTTTCTTCTTTCTTTTTTCAAAGTTTTACAATAAATGATAAACTATATTGATCAATATAGATTTCCACTGATGAAGCATTCTTAGGCATTGCAAATATCCTAAAACACTAAAGTTTAAATCTCTTTAGTCATCAAAAACTACTTTAACTGACTATAGGTCGTTAAAACCGAATGTTTGCCAAACAGCCTTGCCGTTTTAAGAAGTCGACAATACATTGAGACAAAATCTTTAAATCGAGGAAATCTAGCTAACTGAAAAAATCATTTTCCATTAAACAAAACAGAGCAAAAATGAGATCAGATCGGTCTCTGATTTATATGTAATCACTTCACCACAAACATGCATTGTTTAAAGACGTTTTCCTTCGAATTTCAATCAGGTTCGGTGTGAAGCCATTAATAATGTAATTAATTCTGTTTATCTCAGAAAAAGAGTTTAAAACTTTTTTTTTCCCTTCCTGGTATTCTGGCCATCTTTCTTTTTTTGTGTAAGTAAAATGATTTTATTTTCAAAGTATTTCCTCACGAATTTAACAACTGTCAGAGAAAAATAAAACATGAATTCGTCTACAGTCCTTGATGAGTTAAATTTGTATTGAATGGAAGTTGTTTTAGTTATATGTTTATAATTTATGTAATATGTTTGTTAAAATTAGTGGTTTCGATTAACCAAAGCAATATCTATAATAGGTATGAGAACTATCTGTAAAACCTAGTAAAAATTAAGCTTATTTGAACTGTGCAATGTCACACAAAAATTAGTAAACTTAAGTTTAAGTTAAGTTTAAGTTAACTTAAGTTTAAGTTAAAAATTAGTAAACTTAAGTTTACATAATATTACTAACGTTGATTCTTAGAAGTTAAATAATAATATGGGAATACTCATTTACTATATACAAGAATAGTTATCCTTATTTGAAATTTATTAAGAATGAAATAATTCGCTATGTCATTTTAGGTTATCACTTTCCAGTTTATTGTTTGTTTTGTTTCAAAATTCCGCTCTTTGCGAAGTTCGCAAGGAAAACAATTTATGAATTCGTAATGAAATTATATACGTGCCAACTATTAATCAAACTTTCATATCATGCCATATTATAATATGTAGTGAGGTTTAAATTTATTCCAATATGCAGAGAATCCATGGCCCTTTGATACCGAAGGCAAATTCTCTTTTTTTTAAGTATAAAAGTAGTAGAGTACAAGTATAAAAGTTATTAGAACGGATACTATGAATATCATAAAAGTATTTTTGGATGCTATTACATGTATATATAGAAAATTCAAAATGCCATCAGTAAAATTTCTCAGTTTGTTCTCTTCTTTATTCCTACTTCCTTCCCAGTACTTTACAAATTGCCAGTCTTTGTTATCGAAAGATGAAATATCAGATTATTTTTATATGCAATTACATGACACATGGTGAAAAATCAAAATTTTCAATTTATATGGGCATCTTGTAATTCCATAAATTGAATTGAATAATTTCATTAGCACATATTATTATGAATGTTATTTGCATTTATTTAATTGATACTCGCATTTATACACAATTTTCCTGTAGGATCAAAGCGAATTTTAATACCACACACTTACTTTTCCTTATACAGTGATATTTAATGTTAAAAGCTCTTCTTAACATCTCTCACATTTCATCTCCCCTATTATCACTCTTACTAACACCTTCGCCATTTCCTTCTCCTGACCATAAAGGAAGATAATAGAAAACTTGAAGTTATTGCGGCAGCAACTGCTGGCTGTAATTGTGATTCCTTGTTGCTCATGCCATTTAATATTACACAGGGCGATTATTCCTTTTAATGTCTCCCCGACTCATTAAGAATATCGTTAAGATTGCGAACGACGTGCAAAAGCAAGGGAAAATTAGTTAATTATTCGCAGTTAATGAGATTAGTGGATCACGATAGAGGATTGTGGGATTTAACGAGCTAAGCAAAAGCTCAGTATCCGATGCAAATATGAAAGAATACAATAGGAAAAGAATTCGATGTAAAAGAAACATTGTTAGAGGAAAGAGAGTATGGGAAAATATGATGAAAAATTGACTGTTTTTTTATTTGTGAGTGAAGATTTTGAGAAAATGAATAATTAGGTAATAAGAAAAAAGTAATGGAATTTCTGTTAATTTTCTTTTATCCAAGAAGAATTATTTGATTCCAAATGTGAATGGCTGAGTGTCAGTCCTTCTGTAATAATAACGTTTCACTCTTCACTCCACAAACGAACACAGCTTACAATTATTTCACCTGTAAAACAACCAATATTTTTTACAAATTTTAACACTATATAAAAAGTTTGAATTAAAGATATTTTCAACTTCCGTTATAATTTTAAGTAATAGTTTTAATTGATATTTAAATAGACGTCATCAATATTAAGCATTTATTAATATGGAGTTTTGAAAATTTAGTAACTACTGCGAAAGTAATGGAAATAATTTTCTTAAATATTAAAGATTTCTTTCAGAAATTAATAAACTATCAAGCATTTTGCACTATGAGATCATGTCTAAGTACACTGAAATAACTAATTATGCCAAATCATAGGTGAAGGTAAATTTAAGTTAAATTGCAAATTAAATTCTTAATGAATTTAATGATTTGCAAATCAAATTCTTAATGAATTTAATGATTTGCAAATCACATTCTTAAACATTAGATTACTATAGGATAGAATATCAAAATACTTGCAATTGCACAGATTAGATCCAAATCCAAATGGTTTAATGACATATAAATCATTCCAGTTTATTTGAAGAGTAATCAATTCTGATAATTTTTAAGATGACATCTAAAGCAGGGCTTCATCTTAGTGCTTCCAATGCATAGCGAAGCTAAGCATCGGAAACATTAAGTATTCCCGACTAAGTACTAAGGATTCTTTCTGTGATTTCATGATAAATGTTTCTGAAGACAATTTACAATATTCAAAAAGAAGAATGAAAAAATAGTGAGTCTATTCTTCCTTTTAACCCCCGTGCATTTTCTCAATATGGTATCTTTATTTTCCACTTCATCATCTAATGAATAGTGGATCAAAAAATCTAATTCTTCCCTATACAAATTTGGTAGAAGATTAGATAATGAATTAAAAAGAGGCTATTTAGAGATATGAAAATAATTTATATATAATTCATGTATTTAATAAGCATATTGTGTTTGATTAATACACACACACATACACATGCCTATATATATTTGAGAGATTTCGTTTAATATTTGAAACAAATTATAATTTTGATGTGAGGACGATATATTATATTTCAGTTGTCCATTTTAATTTAATAGATTATTTTTAGACACAGAGAGAGATGGGTTATAAGGACATAGAATTGATATGGATAAGTAATTATTGACTTATAGAAATTAATAAATAATTTATTGAAATCTGAGTCGTGAAAATAGGTAGAAATATGTAGTTCGAATTTTTTTTAATTAGTACTAAAACTTTTTAAAATTTTTTTTCGTTTGCGAGAATGTGAAATATGAAACAAAATGTAATATTTGTCCTTTATAATTCATTTTACTGATTTTTCTGTAGTATGTAATAAATAAGTCACAAATGTACGCGAAAGTTGCGTGGAATATTTGCGTATCTCTTAAAGCGAAAGAGATACTTTTTAAACTGAAATTTTGTTTTTTCCACTAATAAATATGAAAGTTCAACTCAAAGCGTCATAAAATTAGCTCTATATTTCTTTCGTATCATCTTCCAAAACAAGAGTGTTTTTATAATTTTCTCAAGCCTAAAAGAAGAACTAATTTAAGTCATATATATAATTTTGGAGTTAT
Source organism: Argiope aurantia (assembly GCA_026543865.1). Classification (NCBI taxonomy): domain Eukaryota; kingdom Metazoa; phylum Arthropoda; class Arachnida; order Araneae; family Araneidae; genus Argiope; species Argiope aurantia. The sequence goes on along the minus strand of JAPMOR010060776.1, from coordinate 233,807 downwards.
AATTAATCATTGGACGTTCAATGAACGTATCAGCAGCATATCCTTCGAGTTTCAAAGGTCTAAGTTTATAATAATTTTAATAAATAAAGCGTAGTTAGAAGGGTGGAATGAAATATCGTGGGACACACATACGTCCATAACTACATCGCGCGGAAGTAGGAAGCCCATCAAGCACGAAATAGAGTTGGACAGTTAGTCAAAAATATTTTATTTAAACTGTACATCAAATACAATGGTCAAATGAACAGGCACTTATATTTTGTTTGTGGAATGTTCATTGTTATATACTATTAGTCACTATGTTAAAGTGGCCTTTTATTTTATTATTTTTTTATATTCAATTCTTAACATTGTTTTACATTTGTTTTATAGGGGTTTAATAATATAAAATGTTTATATAAGTGATTAAGAGCATTGAATAAGGAAATAATTAATGTAATCATAAATTAATGTTTCTTCTTAATAAAAAGAAGTTTTTAAAAGAAGTAAGTAGGTAAATTTTATTTCTATTTCCTTAATGTAAAAATAAATAAATTGTTTTTCAAAATATCGACATATTTATTTTTAGCTATATAGCATTGTGAATTAAATGTAAAAAAATAATTACAATTGAGAGAGCAATGAGATAATGAAATGAAACAGAGAAAAAATTGTAGAAATTTATATTAGCAATACTTTTCATAAAAAGCTTTTTACTGTGTAATATTAAATCAAACATAAACTTTAATTTTCTGAAAGATTTTTCCTATTCTAAAATATATTAACAATAATTCCATATATAAGGAATGATTGATATATAAGGAAAATATTATTTAAAAAACTTAATGATTCATAGAATATCATAAATATGTTATTAATAATAATAGCGAAACTATCTACTTTATATATATATAAATCTATTTTGAATTGCATAAATGCATCATTACTCAATATTGTAAAAATCTCAAATCATAAGGCTTGAAGAATTTTTTTATGAGTTTCGTGTAGTTTGCAGGCTTTTAAACAGTTCTTTGATATAAGTTTGAAAAAAATGAAATAAAAATCTGAAACTTTCATAGGAAGAAGTAAGTATTTAAAATGCTTCATGATAATTTTTAAACAAGATGAGCACCTGCAAAGGTCGTGGAATTATTACAGTCTCGAGGTCAAATTTCATTAAAGTATTGTCCTCCATATACGCCTGATTTAGTTTTTTTTGTGAATCAAGCGCCTTGTCACTGGTGAGAAATAAAAATGTGTCGAATGTTGTCATTGCCGAAAATATGATGTCTATCTTACTATAGCCATTGCCTACTCCAAAAAAGAATATTTAAATCAAACTCAATCCAATTAAGATAACAAGACAATTGGATCATATTTTTATTTATAATTTATGCATACAATTACATCAAAATCAATTTGTACTAACAATAGTTACTATTTAAAATAGCTATATAGTGATATCCATTTCCCAAGCGAGCAGAATATTATCAGTGTTTGCAGCAAGCAAATATTTAAAGTTACTGTGTTTGCGAAATAGTAGAATAACAATCTATAATAAAGTTAAACCAAAAAATATTGTAAGGACTTATCTCAAACCTTTGAAATATGGATACCTTTGTTCAAAGTTTAAGAACAGAGTGGAAGACAACTAAATGAAAATTAATTTAAAGAGTGTTGATTTAAAGGGAATGAGACACGAAAAACCCATCTTGGAGGGCAGAACAAGATTAACTATTTTATAGATTTTCTTATGATAATCTATAATTTAGTTGAACCGAAAATCAATATAAAGACTTTTCTCAACTCTTTGTTATATGGATGCCTTTGCTCAAACTTTGAATTCAGATCGAAAGACAACCAGATAATTGTTAATATACAGAGTGTTAATCTAAAAAGAATGAGACTCGAAAAACCGTTTTTGAAAGGCAGAGGAAGTTTATGAAGATCAAAGACAACCAGTTCGGCAGACGCTTCGGGCAGCATCTGACACTTACCACTCCTGGTAGGATAAAAAATCGCCATAACAGATGCCTTTCAGGCAGAAGTCGCAACACGAGGAAAAGAAAAAGACAGAAGCAATAATATTTGGGCACGACAAGAAAATGAATCGATTTCTTAGTTTGCTTACCATCATGTACTATATCTGTTTCTAAGACATAATGCTTTATTTTTATAGTACATAATAATTTTTGTATGGAAGATATCTTTTAGAAAAAAAATAGAATATAAAGCGTAGTTTCAAAAGCACTTTGATTTTATTCGAGATGCTGAATAATTTTATTGAGATTTCCTATGGTTTTTCATGATATTCACTCTATGGTGGTTTGCTCAGATATTCTGGCAGAATGTGACATTAAAAAAATTGTTATGTCATGGATTTTTGCCATCTGTTCCTTAAGAAGTGCACTGGGTGCTCTTCTTAAGGAACAGATGTATTTGTTTCTTAAGGAACAGGGTATTTTTTTCTTTTTGGAATTATTGTGTTGGACGTATTTCAATAAGGATTTGAACATGAAGAGATGCATTGATCTACAGTCCTATGGTTTTGTAGGGACTCGGGATGGGTTATTATTAAAAGTTTGTGATGTTTAGAATGTAAACGAATGTTTTCTAAGTAATTGAAGATATCGTACAGTTCTAAATAGATGGCAAAAAAGCAATTAAAATAATGCTGGCAAACTTGCTACTAAATACATTTTTCATTTTTTTATTTCGCAATTCAATGTAATTGCAAATCTCAAATATAAAATTACTGTGAACATTCTAATAATCTGATAGCCATATAAGCAATAAAGAAATCATTATGTAGAAATATATTAATAAATGAAAATATAAAAAGTGTTACCAAATTCTATCGTCAAATTCAGAGTGATGGTAATAAGAATCAAGAGAATAAAACACTACCATTGAACATGGGATCACAAACTTCCTTTAGTGGATGAAAATAACAAAAGAAATTAAGAAGGGTGAGACGTCGAATGGTACAAAAAGGGCCAATAATAAGTTTAAAAAACACAATAAACAAACAGCGCCTTTTGTGGAAAAACCTTAAATTTAACACAATAAACGACCGAAACGGAATACAGAAACAATATTAACATTTATTGACTAGTTTCTAATCGCCTTATCATCGAATCACATTAAGTAAATATAAGGAAAAAATAACAGTACGCTGTTTGAGGGGAAAAAAAATTCAGTTTGCAGAAACAAGAACATATAAGGACGAAATTGTACAAGAGGGGCAGTTGTTAATCGTGTCCAGGATGCTGTAGGGAAAGGTGTTCCATGGACCACCCTCATTCACCTGCAAAATTTCAAGTCAATGGACAGTGCGTTCACCAGCAGATCGTAACTGATCAGTTGTGATGTTTCGCACATGAAGCGTTATGGAATTTCCAGCTTTTCCCAGTTTTTCATTTTATTACTTATAATTCTTATTCTGGATTGTTAATATTGTTTCTATATTCCGTTTTGGTCGTTTATTGTGTTAAATTTAATATTTTTCTGGAAAAATCGCCTTCTGGTGGGCATTTTGGAACAAAAATATTTTATACCAAATTTCGTTGCAATCCGTTCTCCCGTTCTCTTTGTAGGATGCTGTTTACAGGGGAAGTTTAATTATAACCACCCTCTATTTATGGAATGTAATTTTTTTATCAGGATTTGTAGATTTATTTTGCTAATTTGGTTGGCTATGCTATGATGTTTGATTGTATAAAAACTTGAAAGCTAACAAGGAAATGCAATTGATGATGCAATAATTTTAATTTTGGTCTGTTATATGGAAAAACCCAAGAAATGTTTATGTAATATAATCCAAATTATGTAAATAATTCTGAAATCTTTTGGGATGAAATTCGAGGACAAAGATATAAAAGTAGACGCATCATAAGATGCCATTGATAATGAATACTCTTTCAATGGCACTAATTTGATATTTTTTTTTAGTTAAAAAATCAAAATTTATTATTTAAAAGCTGATGCAATAGATTTTCAAAATTCATTCATTTTTGAATATGCGTTAATATAATCTTATATTTCTCAAATCATTTCTCCTATTTTATGGAAGTCTGTATCTGCTAAAAAAAGTACAAGTCTTTCCTAATATTTTTCTTACATATATACATAATCACACTTATATACAGATTAGTCTTGTTTTGCAAAGCCTCCTGTTATTGTATGCGTGTAAGGTTTCTGGAACTCTTAACTGTCTCATTCGTAAAATCATTAGAGCTCAAGTACGTCAGAATAATGGAACGCCTGAATTTTGGTTCTTTCTTACTTCGTTTTAAAATTTTAATCACAATAATGGCTGATATACAAAAGGAGACCTCACTTGGTTGATGACTACTAAATAAATGTATTCTTGAACCTACTTTGGAATTTCCGGGAGACTTTCATGTCCAGCAAACTCGCCTGAGGAGCACGTCTAACAGACAAAGCAAATACCTTGGGTATTCAATCAATCTTAATGAAAAGGGAAATAATTTCTCAGTGATATCCAAGTGACTCATTTGTCCACAGATTTTTGATTTCTCAGTGTCTCGGGTGTCCACAGTTTTTTTAATGAGCGGCCGTTTGAAGCCTTTCACCATTTAGAGAGTTAAGTATTGTGATAGATTTCTAGAAATCGAATCACTTCTTCATTTTTAGCTCAGTGAATTTCCTCAGAGGCGGAATGTATATATCGTATCTAAAAAAATTCTTATCAGCAGAAAAGAAATTTTTATGAAGTATGAAACAAATATTATTAAATATAATTTTTCAAATTATTCTTCTAATGGGTATTTTGACAAAAGTTTAAGTCCACATTATACTTTTTGGAAAACTGTGGAAAGATATATGCATTTATGATCTCGTAGCGACTTACAGTTTGGTAAATCTTATATATGGACAATCTGCATTTGATTCTTCGTCGATAAATAATTTCCTTTATACTGTTTCATATACCAGTTTCTTCACTGGGAGATTTTGAATGGTTAACTAAAATGAGGTGAAACAATATTCTATATTCAAAAATTCTTGTTTTCTGCGTTTTCAAAATATTGAAATCTCAGAAATTTTGACACAGAGGTTAATAAAAATGTCAACATCTTTATAAATAAGTCATTGTATTTCTATGAAATCACTGATCTGTGATCCTGATTACTTATCAGATCTATTTTATATCTATTAGCATTTTGTTAAAATTTACAAAATCATAACAGTGTGAAAAGATCTGGAAGACATATTTGGAATTTCTCATCAGATTTAGAGTTTAACTGGATTTGGCTGCAAATTCTTCACAAATCATTCTTTTTTTTCATAAAATTATCAGAAAGGAAAGACGTATTTTTTTCTTTTATTTCAGTAGACTTTTACTCTTTTATAGTAAAGTTAATCTATCAACTCTTGCCAATTCCATTAATAGCGCCCAGAAAGAGGGAAAATTCCGCAGAAACGTACTTTTTTTCGACAATCAAAGGATTCACAGCACAATAGCCAAGGAAAGATCACAATACTTTTTCTCCACTTATTATATAGCATCTGACATTGACGGATAATCGGTACTCTATTGCTCTGGCTCATTGCAAATGGCCTTTCTTTGATAATGGTGAGAAATTCCACTTTTTCTTTGTGGTTGTTACTCCTCTCGACATCCGAGGGTTGTTCTGGAGCAACAGAACAAGACAATGTGAATGACGTTTTGTTGAGAAACGTGTAATACTGGGATTGCATTCGCTTCATTCGATTGTTTTTTCAGGAATTTATGCTATTATTAGCAGTTAAAAGTAGATCAGTCGTGTTTTTCGTATAAAGGATTTCTGCAGTTGATTCCTTGAAATTAATGATTTTTAAAAGAAATACACAGAAACATGGGCATAAATAAAATAATTTCGTTTGAATTAAGAAATATTTTTTACAATTATCTATTCGGAGAGTGATATAATGAGTTAAAGAGAATCCATTACTTTATCAATTCTAATTATTATGCCTTCTTTCAGAATTTTATTAAATATTTAGCATTGTAAAAGTACGTATTGATATTGATTATTTATAGAAAAATATTTGCAAAGAATAACATACACTAAAATCTTTACAATTTAAATGAAAAAAAAAATCGATCTTTAAAGAAGCGTTTAAAACCAACAAATTACGTTTAAGTAAAAAAAAAATGGTAATTGCTTTTGAAAATATAGAATAACGTGTCAAATACTCATAACTGCCCTAAATATTAGATTAATTACCCAGAGAATTTGAAATACATTATTCTTCAATTTTGCAATTTAATCCCATTTTTGGCCACACAACGAAGCTAGCCACACGTCTCCGTGGCTAGTTGATAAGACATGGGACTGCGGGCAAAGAGATTGCTGGTTCAATTCTCACCAAATAAATTTGTTATTTATTTATTTCTTTTCCTTTCATCTCTTCCAGAAGTTTCTGGAATATTCCATTATTATTATTTCCTCAGAATCTTTGTGCGTCATTTCCTCTTCAGTTAGTTCTAGGAATGTTCTAGAACATTCTATATCTGTATATAAGAGTTTGCTTTATAGTAACCGAGGTCTTTGGTTTACTTTGAATAAACTAAAATTGTTCTACGAGTGTTCTCTTCCTTAAGCCTATAAACGTAACAAGTTTGGGGGAGGCGCCGGGTAACTTCTCAGTCTGGAAGCGGAAGAAATATGGCGAAGCCGCAGACTCTTAAATCTTCCTCCGGAATTTGGATTTTCCGTTGTTGCCTCATGAAAACAATCCAATCGCACGGAAATGCAGGAAGGAGAAGAAAGACCTCAACCTATTCTGATTTCTCCTGTCTTGATAAGGGAGCCTAAAAAGCCAACAATTTTTACAGGAGATCCTGGACAAGATCCGACCAAATGGATGAAAGAATACTTTAGAGTATCGAAATTTAATCAATGGGATGACACACTTTGCGTAGCTAATGTATATTTTTCCTGGATGGGACCGCCCGGACTTGGTTTGATAATAACGAAGATAAACTGAACTCTTGGACCGAATTTCAAGAACTGATAAAAACCTTTGGTGACACCCAACTGTATATAAGGCGAGCAAAAGATCGTCTGAAAGGCCGAGCGCAAAATACTGGTGAAGTTACACAATCTTACATTCAAGACGTACTAGGACTTTGCAACCAAATAGATCCGAACATGTCCGACGAAGAAAAAGTGTCCCACCTAATGAAGGGAGTGACAGAAGATGTGTACCAGGCACTGTTATCTAAAGAGGTGAAAACGACAGTCGATTTCATTAAATGTTGTCAGTACATCGAGGAAATGCAAAAAAAAAAAATAATTAGACGACGGAAGTTTTCTCGTTTACCCAATGTTATTCCCATAGCTTCCGTGGACAAGGAGCAACCGTTAACATCGCTGATACGCAAAATTGTTCGAGAAGAAATGCAATGAATGACTGAACCACAAGTCGAAAGTCAATATTCCGAACTACAATCCATCGAAAGCATCGTACGAGAGGAAATCGAACAATCGCTGGCTCCTATATCTCGTGAAAACTTGGGAAGAGTCGCTCAAGCACCTAAACGCCGCATACAACCAATATATAGTAGGCCTGCCGAGACTTCATGGCCTCAACAGAACCAGATGCCGAGGAAAAGCGACGTATGGCGTACCACCGACAATCGGTCAGCAGTCTGTTTTCATTGCGGCCGCCCAGGTCACGTAGTGCGCTATTTCAGAGATAAAAGATCTTCATTTGTTGACCAATTTAGGAACGACAGACGTGACGCTACATCTTACCGGACATACAATAGTACCGCTGACATCAATCGGGAAACGGGCAAGTCCGAGTCGAGGACGATCGCCGTCTCCCTACCGAAGGTATAGCCAGTCGCCGAAATGAGGAAAACTAAGTTCCGCGACCTGTGTCGAAGGTGAGGCCGCGATTTCTCAGAATCCTCCATTGACCGCTAAATTACACGGGAATCGCATCGACGTTCTTCTTGACGACCATCCTGGCAAAGCGCTGGTAGACTATGGTGCATCTTTTTCTGTCATCTCCGAAGGATATAGGCGGAAACGGCGGAAAGTCATGTTCGACGACTCGGAAAACATTATTCTGAAGGTTGCCGATGGCAATTATGCGAGGCTGTTAGGAAATTGTGTCTTTTAACTTACCATAAATGACCGAACACAGCAATATTAGTTCATTGTTATGCCGAATTGCAGCCATGCCATCGTTTTGGGTTTTGACTTCTAAAAGAATCACAAGCTGTCTTGGACTGTGGCCGAGCTGAACTCTCATTTGATGACGTTTTTCAAGAGCAGACGGTGCCTCAGACTTTCAACTTGTATGTCGTTTCGGACTTTATTATACCTGGTTTTTCCTTCAAACGTATTATAGTGCAATCACCGGATGTACATGATGCCATTGATTTAGTTGTGGAAAGGAATGAAAGTCGAAGCATCAATCAAGGAATTGCCATTCCCTCCACTATAGCCTCTTTTTTCTAAAACAAGGGTATGCTCTGGGTGGCCAATGGACAAACACAAGCACGCTACATCCCGAGAGGCATGTGTGTTGGTTACGCTAATCCTTTCAGCACATACGGCCAAAATACTCGGGCCGAAGTGCCTTCATTTGCCGATGTGGAAGTCTCGAAGTACACTGACCCAATCGACTGTTCCCAAATGATGGCCGTGACCCTGAGTGCTGAGCAGCGGAAGCAGATGCAAAATCTGCTGAGAAATTTTCAAGATTCATTCCATGGTGGACCACAGCGCCAAAACCGCAAGATAAACATAAAGCACAGGATAAACACCGGAAACCACCCTGCGATCAGCCAACGACCTTATCGGGTATCGCAAGTGGAGCGACGCATAATCAACGACGAAGTCGATAAGATACTGATGCGAGATATTATTCAACCATCGGAGAGTCCATGGGCGTCTCCAGTGGTGATAGTTCGTAAGAAAGACGGCAGCTGGCGTTTCTGCGTGGACCATCGTCGTCTGAATCGAGTTACTAAAAAAGACGTCTATTCCTTACCCAGCATCAACGACATTTTGGATTGCTTGAAAGGAGATCAATACTTCTCATCGATGGACCTGCACTCGGGGTATTGGCTAATCGAAGTGGACGAGGCAGGTAGGGAGAAAATGGCCTTCATCACTAGTGAAGGGCTGTATGAATTCAAGGTAATGCCGTTCGTATTGTGTAATGCGCCTGCAACGTTTGAAAGAACTATGGACAATTTATTACGTCACTTAAAGTGGAAGATGTGCCTTTGCTACTTGGACGATATAATTGTATTTTCTAAGACCTTCTCCGAACATTTGCATCGGCTGCATTGCGTACTTTCTTGCATGCAGGAAGCCGGAGTTACCTTAAACCCGAAAAAGTGCCATTTCGGAGCCAAGGAGATCAAAATACTTGGACGTCTTGTTTCTAGAAAAGGCGTGAAACCTGATCCAGATAAACTGTCCGCTGTCAACAACTTTCCTACACCGAAGACTGTGCACGATGTAAGAAGTTTCATGGGACTGTCCTCTTATTACAAACGGTTCATCCAAAACTTCTGTTTTCGGGCTAAGCCTCTCCAAGAGCTCTTAAAAGGAGACGCTAAAGTCTGCTGGAATAAAGCTAAAAAAGACTCGTTCAGAGACCTTAAATCAGCATTGACCTCGCAACCTGTGTTGGCACTCTTCGACGAAGACGCTCCCACCGAACTGTATACCGACGCCAGTGGGTATGGTATTGGAGCTGTGTTAGTCCAGCTGCAAGACGGAAAGGAAAGAGTCATTGCATATGCTTCAAGGACCCTATCCAAAGCAGAGAAAAGCTATTCGACCACTGAACGCGAATACCTAACAGTTATATGGGCGATAGCAAAATTCCGTCCATATCTCTTTGGGAAATCCTTTAAAATAATTACGGATCATCACTCACTATGCTGGTTAGCTAATTTATGAGATCCTTTTGGTCGATTAGGAAGATGGGCTTTGAGGCTTCAGGAATATGACGTATGTATTGTTCACAAAAGTGGAAAGAGGCATGCCGACGCTGATAGTCTGTCCCGAAATCCTGTGCCTGACGACAACGTGCTGAAAACGAAGACCCTGGCGGCAATGATTGATTTGGTATCGGAACAACGTCACGATCCATGACTGGCCCAACATATCAAGGCTTGCGAGGAGTCGCCAGATTTATCAAGTGCGGGGTTCTCTATAGTGAATGACATACTCTGCAAGAAAAATTTTGACTCATCCGGAAAATGGTGGCTTCCAGTCATTCCTAAGAAAATGCGGTTAGAAATCCTTCGTCATTTTCACGACGAGCCTACAGCTGGACATCTTGGATTTTCAAGGACGTACGATCGTATTTGAAAGAGGTTCTTCTGGCCCCATCTTTTTCGAAGCCTGTGCCATTACGTAAGGCATTGCAGGGAGTGCCAGAGATGAAAGACGGTTCCTCTGAAGCCACCCGGATACTTGGTTCCCATACCTCTAGCCAAAGTCCCATTAGGGATGGACCTGCTTGGTCGATTTCCGAAGTCTCAAGAAGGAAATAGGTGGATAATCGTGTGTACGGATTATCTTACACGATAAGCCGTCACAAAAGCCCTTCCCACTGCAGAAGCACCAGAAGTAGCAAAATTCTTCGTGGAAGAGATTCTTCTAACTCACGGAGCCCCTAGAACCATTATCACGAACCGAGGTCAAGTTTTCCAGTCAAAGCTCGTAGCCGAAATTAACAACCAATGCAACGTGGTGCATAGGATGACTACCGCCTATCACCCGCAGACGAATGGACTCGCGGAACGCTTCAGCAAGACGTTAGCGGATATGCTGTCGATGTACGTCGATATCGAACATAAAACATGGACGACGTAATTCTGCTGTTCGCCACTTTTGCTTATAACTAAACAGAGAACCACTGGATATACTCCATTCTTCCTGACATTTGGGCGGGAAGCCAACACTATTGACATTATGTTCCATCACCCAATCGAGGATGCAGGACAAGACTATGTCACGGGGCTAGTAACCCGCGCAGAAGAATTGCGTCAGTTGGCTCGAATCCGCACATTTGATGCTCAAGAGAAAGACCGACGTCATTATAATTCAAAACATCGCGCAGTGCTGTATGGGCCTGGTGACTTGGTGTGGATCGTTATTCCTATACGAAAAGTGGGCCGCTCCGAAAAGCTTTTCAAGAAGTATGAAGTCCTGCGTCAACTTTAGGAAGTCACTTACGAGATCCTGGACTTTGATCCAAATTCTAGAAGACGTAAGTTAAAGGACATTGTTCATGTGCTGAGGATAAAGCCCTACTACGCTCCAGAAGCCCAAGAGGATATATTTTCAGATTCCACGACCGTGGGACAAGACATACGGAATTCTGATCTAGACGAAGTGGATTTTCACAAGACGACCACACCCTATACCGGACCCATGACAAGATCACGCTCTAAGGACATTCATCTATAATAGCGAGACGCAGTTTTCTTAAGGAGGGAGCAATGCAACGAAGCTAGCCACATGTCTTCGTGACTCGTTGATAAGACATGGGACTGCGGGCAAAGAGATTGCTGGTTCAATCCTCATCAAATAAATTTGTTATTTAATTTCTTTTTTTCAGCTCTTCCAGAAGTTTCTGGAATATTCCATTATTATTTCCTCAGAATCTTTGTACGTCATTTCCTCTTCAGTCAGTTCTAGGAAGGTTCTAGAACATTCTACATCTGTATATAAGAGTTTGCTTTATAGTAATCGAGATCTTTGGTTTACTTTGAATAAACTAATATTGTTCTACGAGTGTTCTCTTCCTTAAGTCTATAAACGTGACAATATAGAATAACGTTTCAAATATCTAATAACTGTCCTAAATATTAGATTAATTACCGAGAGAATTTGAAATACATTATTCTTCAATTTTGCAATTTAATCCCATTTTTGGCCTTTTAAGAAGTTTTCAGTTGATTCTCACTCAATGATTTTGCAGAGATAGGAATAAGAGAAAGTCAGTGGGAATAAAATTGGAACAAAATTGTCTGTGGTCCATATATTTTTAATCCAATATCTTGCCATTTATCTCCATTGTTTTCTAGAAGAGCCGCTTGATCAATTTCATGAAGATAAAGGACATCTTTCGATCCATAAGGGCTGCCATTGATTGGTTCAAATTTCATTAACATTATCTTAACAGCCTCATCTCACTTCAAATGGATTGAGTATCCACTGACAAGAAAGTCGTACACGATTATTTTAGAGATTTCACCAGACAGACAAGGTGACTTTTTTGTTAATTTGGTAACCCGCCTTACTTTCGAATGTTTGCAGAATCATTGAAGGACTGGGTAAGTTAACCAGAAATATGGCCCAGGTAGATTGTTTATTTCCTTAATAAATCATATCTTGCTTGACCATCAACGAATCTGTGAAGTGAAGTGGAATCTTTGTTTTAGATAACAAAATGTCTTTAGGAGGTTGTGTACATTTTTGAGAATTAACTTAAAGCAGTTAGAGTTCCTTGGTGGAAATAGGTAACTGATCCTGGATTAATCGAACCATTTACTCATTGTTGACATCATTTTGTCTACCAGTTAAAACTCCCTCTGTCATTGAAACATTTAATCTAGTATCAGACTATTCCGAAGCTACTAACTGTTCTAAAACAATATTTATCGTCGTAGCATTCAGTTCAATTTGTAAAGATAGCAAGTGAAATCAAACGAAACTTCAAGTTTTGTGCAACATTTTAAGTTTGCAAACAACTGATGATATCTGGTGGACTACGAAACCACAATTTAGCATCTTGGGAACGGTTTACAAAGCCAGCTGATAGCACGACTACTGCAGATGGTCGGATGTGGTCTTTTATTTATAGCAAGATATCATTTAACGAGACAATAAACAGCAGAAAAGGATTTAGCATCTTAAGTGTTAATGTAGAATTTATGCGATATCAGCAAAATAGAAAATAAAAGCATTACAGCTAAAGTTTTGTAACACTTCATATACTCTAAATATTGGAGAAAATGTGGAAAAGAAAATATAAAAGCCTTCCCTTGGATGCCATTACATATTTTTCGCAGTAAATGTTAAGGAAAGATGCTTTAAATATGGATTGTAATATTTTGGCAGATTGGGTTTATATAAAGTACATAAGGTTATGTTTTATATTAAATAGAATTCAAATAAAAATTACAAAATTATTTCAATTTGTATTTTAGCAATATCTATTGCAAATAAAATAATTTATTTCTAACATTTAATGGAGATAATCGTAGCATAATTTATGAAAAAAAATAATCCGATGAAATTTTCCAACAGAGTTGAATAATGGGTTTGTTTATCTATACATATCGGGGGAAAAACAAAAGTAAAAAAATTCGTTCCCAAACATGTGAAAACTTATTTCCTAATTTTTCAAAAAGTTATTCGAACATGTATCTCGAATGTCACATTTGGATAGAAGAAGAATGTACACCAGATGCCAATCCACCACTTTGTTTTCACAGAGATCACATCAACAAACAAATACTAGCATCTTGAATTCGCACAGTAAATGTGGTGAGCAAATTCTTCTCTGATGACTTTATATGTTAAACAGGAAATTTAAACAAACTGCTCAAGTATATGCAAAAAAAGTTTTTCTTCTAGAAATGTCAAAACACTAATTTAAGCAAACAAACTGCTCAAGAATGTGCAAAAAATGTCTTTCTTCTAGAAATTTCAAAAACATTAAAGAATTGCACTCTTGCTTTTAGATTTGAATAATAGGGATCAAGTACTCACATATGGATAATAGGAACTAAGAAGAATAGCATTCTAAACAGATATTTTTTAAAAAAAGAATATACTATTATCTCATTCAGTCCAACGAAAAATGTTTTCAATTGTAAGCATCACATTTCACATCACAATATTTTCTTATAACTTACAGATGTTTTCAAAGTCATTGTCAAAGAATTGTTAAAGATTATTAATGAATAGAGAACACAAATGATAAAAACGAAAACATGTATTCTCTGCAATGATAATACGATAAAGCTCGGAGAATATTTGATGGTTTAACTTTTCACTTTTTCATCCAAAAGTTCTGATAAATGATCTCTCACAATGAGTCATCTTAATAATTGATTGCCTTTATGTATTTAACATAAAAGGTTTCATAAGTAAGAAGAAAACTTAAGCAAGCAAATTCCTCTCCAATATACGAAAATGCCTTCAACCCAGAAGTTTTGCAAAGACACTGGAAAGTTCATCCTGTCTTTTAAATTTGGGAAAAGGAACAGGCACTAAGATATCAATATATCAATCATCATGTCTTTAATGAAATAGAACAACAGATTGGAACTATTAATGGAGCTCAAATGCTTTGATTAATATTTGTGAAATTTGTTTCAGAGGAATGTCTTTGAAATTAAGAGTATAGGAAACTATAACAGATGACTATTCATTCATATCGTCATTTAATTACAGAATTACACAGGTCATAAAAATAACTGTAATATGACAGTGTTAATGCAATTAGTTTAACTTGATTTAATGGACTTACTTACGAATAGTTCTAATAATAATAACGATCTCAATTTGTTATTTTTCCATTCTTGCAAAATATACTACCTATAATCCAAAAAAAAATCATTGAATGAAAGTGTTATAGTACAATTATTGTTGCACTGTTTATGAAAAATTGTGCTTTTAAATTTTCCAAGATAATTCTTCCCTACTTTTTATTTAAATTCAATTAATTTTTAATGTAATTATAAATGTCAATAAATAATCAAAATAAGCTGTCTAAATTTAAAAATGATATAGCGTTTGATTAGGTTGAAATTACATAAAGGTGTGTCAAAAAAATCGGATATTTGAAACAATTTCAGTCAAAAGAAGCTTCTTCTTCTTGTGTGCAGCAGACTATACCAACAAAAATTAGTCAAAAGAAGCTAAATGAATTTTGATAAACCATTCACATAATATCTACGGATCTTTCATAAATATTTATTACCTTGAAACACTGAAATCGTAGGATGTTGATATTCTCCTGTGAATAGCGAAACATAACAAATACATCATTCAAAGTCCGAATATTTTATTAAATTTCTATTCATTGGACCATCTTAGCTCTATATCTACCAGCAGAGATAAGCTCTAGTAGGAATTCAAGCAAAATCCAAAATAAACAGTAATAGTGTCGAAGAAAGAGAATTATTAACACCAAAGGAGAAATTATATAAAATTTGAACAATATGAGTTAATTTCTTTAAAAAAAAGCGACCTCGAAAAATGAATTGTACTAAAAGCAACAAAAATGTAACAAATCTTTAAAATAGTCTTCTTACTCAAACTGGTGATGATGTTCGAATACAAATCTTTGACATTGGCTGTTGCCTTATATATGTCCGAAATGTGTTGACCATTGTTGTTGCAGGCATGTTTTGTAATTTAACAAGCAATAATGGTACATTTAAACAATAAATAGCTCTAATTCACTAATTTCTGCATAAGTTTGTTGCTGATATCATTTTCTTTTCTTATTTAGAAATTGCTGCTCTTTTTATATTCAACAATTCATTTACATGCTCTCTTACTTATCTTTTCTTCTATTTTACGTCATTTCATTATACACTTTTAATAATAAAGCCTCATTTCAAAAATTTCATTTATGTCTTAACGTTAAAAATATATTTTTAATCAACATTCACCAACAATTATTACGCAATTATTTTTTTATATGAATATTATGCCCTTAAAAATTGAAGGGTCTACAAAAGAAATTTATATGACCAATTCCCCACCATCATTATAAATTTCATATAAAATTTACATTATATTCTTTTTAAGATTTGGTAGATTTGGGTTACAATGACAATCTTGTGAAATTACCAGCTTTCAGTTTCAATTATTCAGCTTATTTATAAATCATTTTCCTCACGCTAATGTTTTTTTCAAAGTTTCACCAATAAATTATATTGATCAATATAGGTTTTCACTGAAGAAGCATTCTTCAGCATTGCAAATATCTTAAAACACTAAAGTTTAAATCACTTTAGTCATCAAAAACTACTTTAACTGATTGTAAGTCGTTAGAAAGCGAGTGCTTGCCAAACAGCCAAGTCATTTTAAGAAGTCGACGATACATCGAGACAAAAAATCTTTAAATCGAGGAAATCTAGCTAACTGAAAAATCATTTTCTATTAAACAAATCAAAGTAAAAAGGAGATCAGACTGGCCTCTGATTTATGTGTAATCACTTCACCATGAACAGGCATTGTTTAAAAACTTTTTCTTTCTAATTTCAATCAGGTTCGATGTGAAGCCATTAATAATGAAATTAATTCTGTCTATCTCAGAAAAAGAGTTTAAAACTTTTCTTCTCACTTCCTGGTATTCTGGCCATCTTTCTTTTCTTGTGTAAGTAAAATGATTTTATTTTCAAAGTATTTCCTCATGAATTTAACAACTATCAGAGAAAAATGAGACATGAATTCATCTACAATATTTCCTGAATATGGTATCTTTATGTTCATCATATGACGAAAAGTGGATAATAGAGCATCTTTCTTTTCTTTTACCAATTTAGAAGAAGATTAGACTAGTTAACATTTCGGATTACACAGTAGAATTTATTCATTGAACTTTCAGGTAATTTTACTTGTCCCTCGAATATTTGAAAAGACGAATACGTTTGAGATATTTCATTTAATGTTTGAAACAAATCTATAATTTTGATATGAAGATGATAGACTAAATTTCATTTATCCACTTTGTTACTAATTTGATATGATATTTTTAGATACACACACACACACACACACACACACACAGAGAGAGAGAGAGAGAGAGAGAGATGGTCATATGAAAATGTAATTTATTGAAATCTGAATCATGAAAATAAGCGAAAATATGCAGCACGAATTTTTGATTAGTACTATCAAATTTTATTTTATTTATTTAAAAGAATATAAAAATAAATGTGTATACTGAAACAAAATGTAATTTATTTACAAATTTTTCTGTGGCATTTAATAAGTACAGTTGCAGTTTATAATAAATATACGTGGAATTTGCTTATATCATAAGATGAAAGAAATAATTTTAATTTTATCATATTAAATGTCTGCTCGTTCTACTAATAAACATGAAAATTCCTCTCAGACATTCATAAAACTACTCCCTAAATTTTTTTGTTATCATCTTCCAAAACAAGAGTGTTTTCATAATTTATTCAAGCCTAAAAGAAAAACTAATTTATGAAATATAATTTTGTAATTATAATTAGTCATTGGATGTTCAATGAATGTATTATAAGCATGCCCTTCAAGCTTCAAAATATCTAAGTTTGCAATAATTTTAATAAATCAAGCATAGTTATAAGAATGGAATGGAATATGGAGGGACACACATATATCCATAACTATATTGCGGGAGTGAGAACCCATCAAGCATGAAATAAAACTAGGCAGTTAGTCAAAAATAGTTTATTCAAATAGTGCATCAAATATGATGGTCAAATGCTTATATTTTATTAGTGGAATGTTTATTGTTAGTTACTATAAAGTTAAAATGACATTCTATTCTATTCATTCATTTATTTTCAATTGTTAATGTTGTTTTCCGTTTCTTTTATAGGTGATTGAATAGTATAAAATGTTTAAATAAATAGTTAATTTTTAATAGCAATACAAAAATAAATAATTAATGTAACAATAAATTAGTATTTCTAGTATTATTAGTATTTCTAGTGTTAGTATATTAGAAGTTGAAAAAGTTGAATTCTTCTTTTTAATATAAAAAATTATTTAATTATTTTATGATATCGATATTTTTATTTTTTATATAATGGTAATTAAGAGAGCAGAAGCGAGAAAAGAATATTGAAGATTATATTAGCATTATTTCATAGAAAAAGCTTTTTGTTACGTTATGGTAAATCAAACTTGAATTTTAAATTTCAAGTTCTTTCAAACTTGAATTTTAATTTAATGTGCCATTTTAAAGAAATGCCAACAATATTTAAATATTATTTCATGTATAAGGAACAATATTATTTCATGTATAAGGAAAAAAATGTAATGAAAAATCATAATGATTAACTGAACATAAATAAGTTAGATTCATGGACAAATCATCTACATTATATATCTAAGTGTATTTTGAATTGCATAATTGTATCTTTTAATATTGTAAAAACGACAAACAATATGCCTAGAACAATTGACAGGAATTAACTTTTTTATGTAGAATACAAGTATGAATTTCCCTTAGTTTGTAATCTTGAATAATTCTTTGGTATAAGCTTGAAAAAATGAAATAAAAATCCGAATCTTCCATAAAAAAAGGTAAGTATTTAAATTATCACATGATAATTTTTGTACAAAATGAACTTCATGTAAAGGCCATGTTACAGGCTTGAGGCTCAATTTCATTAAAGTTTTGCCATCCATATACACTTTATTTAAATTCTTTGCGAATCTAGCGCCTTGATATTGGTGAGAAATAAAAATGTGCCGAATGTTGCCATCATCAAAAATATAATGTCAATCATATTTTAGATCTCGTATAACTCCAAAATTAATGCTAATTATTTAAATCAAATCCAGTCTATGGCATTACCCAAGATAACAAGAGGATTACCTTTGTATTTTTTATTTATAATTTATGTATACCTTTCAAAATTAATTCTTACGAACAATTTTTATTTCTTAAAATAATTATATATGGGACACTCATCTTAGAGAGCAGAAAGCCAATAATGCTTACAAACGCCAATATTTATTATTTTAACTCAAATATTTAAAGTTCCTGGGTTTGACAAAAAATAGAATGTTAATCTATAACATAGTTAAACAATCTATAACTTAATTAAATAAACACTCTATAACATAGTTAAACAAT
>JAPMOR010060776.1:185179-209220 GCA_026543865.1 Argiope aurantia | reverse complement strand
AATTTGCATTGGACGGACATCCAAATGTTTAATTATCCAATTGGATGGACACTCGAGAAACCATTTTTGATGATTAATTTTATGAAGATTAAAAACAAACAGCCAGATAAAGACCTCCGATGGTATCGGTACTTATTATTCATAATAAGAAAAAAATTCCATAACAGATACCTTTCAGATAGCAATCATAACAGGAGGAGGAAGAAAGGCAGAAACAGTAATACTTGGACACGACAAAAAACGAATTGATTCTTTAGTATTCTTGCTATCACATACTGTATGTGTTTCTGGCAGTGGTAATATTTTATCTTCCTCTTTAGTTTATGTTTAGACGGTATTTTTAAGGAAAGAGTGTATAATAAAGCGTACTTTCAGGGATACATCAATTTATTTAAGGGGTGCTTAAAACTGTATTGTATTTGTATGGTTTTCTATGAGATTCATTCAGTGGTGGTTCAGTGTTAGATGTTTATTGGATGATATAAAAATATTTATTGCTTTTCTGAATCCGTTAGTCATATTTCCATAAGGAGAGGTACCAAGTGCTATATGTTTTAGATTTTTTACAAGATATTATAAAAAATACAGTGAGTTTAGAGAAAAATTTTTCGATGTCTGGAATATAATGGAATATTTTCAATAGAATGAATATTAAGGTATTGTTTTTAATAGATTTAAAAAACATGAAAGAAAGAGAGTTGAAAAGCTTTGTCATTGAATATACAGTTTTTTTTTTTATTTTGTAACTACATGTAACTACAAATTACAAATTTAGCGATGCGTCGAATATTCTAACTATAATTTATAAGAAAATGTATAAATGAAAATATGTAAGATAAATCCAAAATTTACTTGAGATAAAGAAAAAAAAATGAACAAAATTTTTAAAAATAAAAATTATGTATATCACTATACTCTAATACATATGTTCTGTTTTTGTTTGTATTTTGTAAAATATATTTATATGAAACACTTCATAATAAGTAATCAAGTAATTATTGAAATTTATCATTTTTTGGAAAAATAGATTATACTCAGAAGAGTAGTTACTAGTAACAATATTTACGTAATTTTTCAGGGTTCTTCTATTACATGGAGACTTTGAAAGGAGACTTTATTGTTTGTAAAAACTGCACACGAATTTTGTAATAAAATTTTGATTAATTGTTTTCTTGATTTATCTTTTTTTAATCAATTTTGTTATTATTACATAAAAGTCCCATTAATATCCTTTACAATATATATATGCACGATGCATGACGAAAAGAAAAAACTACGTATATGTATGTATGTACTTTATTTGACATAAATAGTCTTAAATTTTACAAACTAGATTAAAATTATAGTCACTGTATAATCTCTTGGGATATTATGTAATTTTTTCAAAGTACATAATATCCCTAGACATATTTCAATAAAAATTTTGGCATAAAATAATAGCATAAATAGCATCTACTTAAACCATATTTTAACCTCAAGGTATATTGCAAAATCCTTTTTTATATCCTTGACCAAAGGTTTATGAAGATATTAAGGAAGATCATTATGTAAGTCGTATGAGCATATTGGGATATTTTACGTCAATAGTAGTAAAATATCACAATATTAGCAGATATCATTTGAGCAGAAACAACTTCTTGGAGAAACAAGGATAGAAACACTAATACTTTGCTATGCAAACGGAAATCGATTCCATATGTTTCTTACCATTATAAACAATGCTTAGTTATGATAGAAATGTTTTCTTTCTTTATTCCACAATATTTTGTACACGGAATAGGCTTCTTTAGAAGAAATTTATTCTTTCAAATAGAAATGTACCATCCAAACAGAGATTTTATTTTCCATAATGAGAAAATAGTCTTGCAATATTCTCTGTTAAAGCTATTCATACCATTGAATAATCTTTCTTATAGTTCAGTATAAACTGAGTCATCCTTTTTCATAGTTTTTCATACGGTTTAGTCATAATTCTTATATTTTTTTCACACAATTAAATAGTTTTTATTACAATTCAATCCCCAACAGCATTTCATAAGATGATGCCATTTTTCGTACAGTTTTTCATGTGATTGAATAATCTTTCTTACAGTTTTTCATAGGATTTGATCATTTTTTTATAGTTTTTCATACAACTGAATCATTTTTCTGACAGTTTTTCATAGGACTGATTCATTTTTTTAACAGTTTTTCATACAATTGGTAAACCTTTCTTACTGTTTTTCATACAGTTGGATCATCTTTCTGACAGTTTTTCATATTATTGAGTCACTTATGAGCGGCAACAGAATATGACATTAAGAAGAGTGTGAAAGTAACCAAACAGATCTTTCCCAGTATTATGGTAATTTATTTATCCCTCGTCATATTTTCATAATAACTGGATTATGTCGCGGACAGTTTTTAACTTCTCATCTATGCGAACCAAATTTTCAAATGGTTCATTGCTGTTTGAATTGAGTATATTCGCAATTAATTATTACGAGAAAAACTTTGTAAATATAGAAAAAACATTGTTCCGATGTGAATTGAAGAAAACATAAAATAATGCTAACTGCTTATTTGACTAATAATTATGAAGTCTTTAATATTAACGAAGGTTGATTGGTTTATGGAGATTTGTGAGACAAAGATCAGATGGAGCGAAAAATAGGATAATTGAATATAAATGTTAAAATTAAACTGCAGAGTTAAAGGCATTTATATGTTTAAAATTTTGGTTATAATCATTTACAGACGAACAAAAATATCATCACTGAAGTTATATACGAGATTGTAAGATATATGTAGATCAGATATATGTAGAAATCGATTGAAATAAAGTTATCATGCACCAATAACAAATTATAGTGTCAAAAGAGTCAAAGAAGGTAAATAACAAAGATGAATAGTATTATTATTGAAACTTTCACATAAACTTTTTAAAAATATTTTTTCTCTTTTTGGTTCATTATTTTTTAATACATTAGGCAACTCCTTTTATCGATTTTATTGTTCTGGCAATCATCAAATACATACAGTGTTAAGCATCATGTAGTTCTGCAATTGTCCCAATAAGTTCATTTAGAGAAATATTTCTTAATTATAATGTAAAATAATTTTAAAATTTGGAACATTGTAAATGCAATAGAACAGAAATTTTACAAGAAACCACATAACAAAAAGAAAATGAATCAATAGAAAGTTAAAATTAAAAGTAAATACAAAAAAAATTAATAAAAATAATAAATAAATAAAAATGCAGCATTAAATTTTGGTTTATCTAGTTTCATATACAAAACACTATTGGGGGGGGGGGAGGAGAATACAAGAGAATACTTCAAACTGGCTAAAACAAATTATTGATAAATATCATTTATTTTTCTTTTGCTTTCGAAGATTTTCAATTACTAATTTTTGCATATTGATATTTCTTTATTTAGACTAAAGGCAGCTCATAAAGGATGTCGTAATTTCATAGTTAGTTTTTCTCAAATAACATTTTATATCTCCTTGCGTTAATTTCGTTTCAAACAAAAAATTTAAATTTTTTTTATTATGATTAAAACTAGTATGGATATTATTTTGCCAGTTCATGTATCAAGCAAATTCCAGTATACAGAATCCATGGAAACAGAATATAATAAATAAGCAATTTATCTATAATGTTCAATATCTTTAACATTAATGAAGCCGCAGATAAACATAGTATTCATTTATTGACGGTGGAGGAAGTTTGAGGAAATTAAATTCCGGAGAGTTTAATAGAGACATACGACGGCTCCGAGATGCTTATCGTTCATGGAACGAAAACCTGTCTTTGAGAGCAAATTCTTTCCTGAAGTAATACTGTAACATGGAAAGATGTAAGATAAAAGGAATGCTATTGATAAATGAAAAAAATCAATGCAGAAGATTGCTAACGAACATTACTAGTATCTGGTTGTAAACGGAATTTATTTTTGTTCTGATGTAGTTTGTGATTAAAGAATATTTCTTGGAAAGAAATGAATTCCATGCCATGGATCGAAATGCTTTTCCCAAGATTATAGGTTTTATTCAGAATGATGGGGAAATAGCCTAAGGGGTTTCTTGTGATTTTCTTAGGGTAAGCCTGAAATGATGTTGGGTTGGTGTGAAATGTTCTTCTAAGAAAACTCAATGATTTACTACAAACACGTAACAATGGTTTTGATAGACTATTAACAAGTTTAAAACTACTGATATCCATTTTCAGAATTTGTAGCTTTATTTTCTGGTGTAGGTGGAAGTTTTGTATTCTAAGATTGTGAAGAAATTTCAGATAATATTCAAGAAATACAATTGTAATTGTAACGAAGTTTCGTTTTGATATGTTATAGTGAAAAAAAAGAAGAATTTACTGCTTCCTGAACCATGTTAAATCGTGGTGAAATCCGTTCGAATGAAATGGAGACATTTTTTAGAATTTATTTCAAAATTAATTTCGTACAAATAATGTATTCAGATATTAGGTATTTTTTATAAAAAATGATTTATTTAGAATTCATTCATGTAAATAACTTTCAATTTGGATTTTTGTAAGAAAGAATAAATAAATAGAAATAGTATGTATGTAAAAAATAAAACGATTTAAAATTTTTAATACATTTTTAATGTTTTATTAATGAAATATTTTAAATAGTCATCTTGTTTTTGACAGATACTACCCAATTTCTACTCTTTCTTCAATTTCTGAAATCCAGAGGGATAACTGCTCTTTTATCGGCATTCTAATGTAACGAAATTCTATTTCAACCTTACTCAAACGACATTCGATTTATACAAAAATAGAAACCTCCGCCAAAACTCCTTTTCAAATTAATATTATATTTTATGATTATAATTATATGATTTTAAGAGAGCTTTTTGCACTTTCCTGTATACGAAGTATAGATGAAGTCTTTTAATCATCAAAAAATCCGAACACGGGGTTTTGATGAATATCCATCTTTCAGGCTTTCAAAACCTTTAAAAAAATCATTATGGCTCTCAGCGAACTTGATAACTCAAAAAAGTTTTGAGCTAGATGTCTGAAATTTGGTATATAAAATTATGACTAAATTTGAAGATTTTTATCATATTTTGGCGAAATACATTCATCTGTCTGGCCGTTTGATACAAGGGAACTCAATAACGACAAAACGCTATAAAATATATAGATAAAAATTTGACTCATAGGCTTAGCATATAAAGCATGATAATCATTGAATGTTAAACTTAATCCGGTAAACTGCCGATTGTCTTGTCTGTATTTGCTGATGCATGTAAACCCAATGTCTTAAATCAATAACAATACAACTGAAGTTTTGTGTCAAATTTTGGCGTTGATCAGTCGGAAAAAATATTCAAACTGCATATTCACGAGATAAATTCAATAGAAATAATATATTCACGCCAAAGATCTGTAATTCTTAATTATTGTTCACCAATGCCATACATGGCGTGCATGGCCTTACCCAATATCCAACACCGACTTGGCCCTGAACCGAATTTAATTAGTCAATAATTCAATTCTTTTAATTTAATAGAAATGAATCGAAACATTTCTTAATAATCTAGACATAATATTACAATCATTTTTACATTGTTTTAAAATGAAAATTATTAGTTTCCATTGCACAAATTTTACATATGTCTATTTTCCTCTCAATTAAAAAAAATTTAATTATTTAAAGGCTGGTGCAATACATTTCTCATTAACATTCATTTTCTATTTAACTGCAAAATTTTCTTTATTGTGAAGTTAGCTTTTACAAGATACCATTTGATTCAAAAATGGATTAATTTATATATTTAAAATATTTAATTTTCTCGACTTGTTTGAGTTTGTTTTAATCAAGTTTAAATGTGGCTTCTCATATTACTTTGATATAATTTTATGAATTCATAGATTTTTAAGTCACAGCTGCATAGAGTTGTTTGATATTATTTTGTTGGTGTTAAATGTTATAAAATGCAGATCTTCCAAAATATTTTTATTATATGACCTCCGAGAATAATACTTATTTGTTGTTTTGTCTTGTTTGGTACAATTTCATGCTATTGTATATGAGCATTCTGATTTAATTCTTAAAACATAAATAGCTTTTAATTCATCCAGATTTTTACTTAGAAGTTTAGTATATTAATATAACGAGTGAATCATGAAATTTTTCATGATTGTTAACTAGTTTGATTTAAAAATGCTTATTTCTCAGTGTTTAAAATTATTATTTTTTTATATTTTGGAACAGTTTGAGAAGAAAAAAAAAACATATTAATATCGTAGTAAACGAACAAATTTATTTGAAAAAAATTGAATAGAGTGCACTTAAATTTTTGTATCACTATAAAAATTTTATATTTATTCGTTCTTTCGCAGTAATTTAAAAAGTCATGATTATTCGAAGAATATGCTGTTTCAGCGTTTAAGTTGATTCAACTACAAGTTCTTTATCGATCTTTTTTTCTTTATAAAAATCCCAGAAAGAAAACTAGTAATTTTTAAAATTTTACTTTAGTAAACTTTTTTTTATTGCAAAACTCATCCATCAACTCTCTCCAATTCCAGTGATTGTCCCCTGAAAAGGAAAAAAAAATGAGAGAAATCGTCCTTTTTTTTCGCCAATCAAAAGACTCACAATACAATAGCTAATAAGAAATCACAATACTTTTTCTCCACTTATTATATCGCATCTGACATTGACGGATAATCGGTACTCTATTGCACTGGCTCATTGGCGAATGACCTCTCTTCGATAATGGTGAGAGATTCTGATTTTTTTGTTGTTACTACTCCTCTCGATATCCGGGTGTTTGTTCTGGAGCAATAGAACGAGAATGACGATTTGTAGGGAAACGTGCTACATTGGGACTCTATTGGATTCATTCGATTTGCTTTTCCTGGTTGTGTACTATGATTTGAAGCTGCGAAAAATAGCTCAGTAGTGCTTTGCGTATAGGTTTCAAAATATTTGTCTAGTGGTTCTCTGAAAACTAATGATTTTGTATAGAAATTGTGGAAAAAAATGTTCATTAAAAATAAAGTTAGAATAAAAATACTTTTACTGCTATCATATCAGACAGTTATCTGCTGAATTAAAGTAAATGCATTATTTATTCATTTATGAATATTACGCTTTTTTTTTAAATTTTTTTTTTATAAAATCAAGATAATATTTACTCTACATTGGCCGTGATATGCGATGAATGTTATTGAAATCAAAACAAGGAAAAACTATTAAAAGAATTAAAAAAAATATATTTATTATTAAAAACCTATATAGAATTCAACAATCATCAACACTGTGGTGAGTAGGGGAAGTTTGGAGAGGGGGAGATGCCAGCTCAGATGTTGCCCTCGTCATTTGATTGCAGTTAAAAATTACCAGGTCCGTCTCAAAATATCAATAGTCTTGCTTTAAAACGTTACGTACTAATTTAACTAAACTAAGCTAAACTAAACCTCAACACTATATTGATTTCAAGAATTTAATTTCAAATTAAAGCTCCCCATTTCTAAATCTGTCATTAATGATTACCGCTCCTCAACGCACTCCATTTTTCCAGACAAATCTTAAAACATTTATTTATTATGACTGAATTCCCAGGACCCATCGTACTGATTCAGAATATATTGTTTCATATCAATGCTTGTGTCTTTCAGATACATTATTCGTATCTGAGGGTTATACGTTATTCGTTATGCTAGCTTTGTAATGAGAAATATGTGTATTATAAAATGTATCTTGCATGTAATATGTAAATGTTTGCAGAACCAACATTTTTTGGCTCTAAAATGTTACGTTGTAATTTGTGCAATTTAGTGAGTGTCTCTCTACAGACTTTTTGTTGAAGCTCAATTTATCAAATAACGAATTCATCCATTCCTGCTTTAAATTCCTTTTATAATTAAAACTACGCTTGTTAAACTCACTTTCTCAAATTAAATCAAAACAAATTGTTGTGCCAGACGTTCAGGTATTCAAATACATGTATTATCCGAATATACGAGCTGCTGCCAAAGCAATTAACAAACTCTGTAAGATTTTGCATCCACGCAAACAGTTTTTTCCCCCATACATATAAATTTTACTCATTCTGAGTTGAAGCGCTTTGGCACCAAATATCGAACAAGAGAGATCTATAAAATTTCAGTTTTCTAATATGGCAACATATCAAATCCATAATAGAACAAAACTTCATCAGTGAAATGTCAAAATGTTATCATTTCAATAACAGGATAAGCAAATTCATCTAGAAAAATGATTAAGCAAAAATAAATAAATAAATAAAATAAATAAATAAATAAATGAATGTATTTTGATCATTCTTATTTTAAATTAGAGAGCAATTTTCAAATAATTAAATTAAAAAAATTAAAAGTTGTTTGAAATAGAATGTCAGATAAAAAAATTTAAATTTTATTTTTAAAATTTTCGAAAAAGTGACCAATATTTAAAAATTTCTTAAAATTTAATAAAAAGTGATGGTAAAAAAAATTTGAACAAAAAAATGAAATTAAAATAGAATTTTCCCTGAAAATCTCTAAATTTAAAAAATATATATACAGAAACTTTAAGTTAGCAAAATAACAGTTCTTTTTCCAATCCGAGTTTGCATGTTGAAGAAAGCTTCGTAAAAACAAAAATAAAGGAAACTTATCTTGCTTTTGGAAAGAATAATAAATTTGATGAAAGAATAACTCTTATTCGGAAATAATCGATTCATAAAACGATCTTGTTGAATCTAGTTGCATCTAGTTGAATGAAAAATAATTGCAAACTATAATTAATAACTATAGTTCTTATAAAGCAGGCGATTCATTTCCAGTTCATAATTTAGACTTAAAAATTAGCTTCATTGGTTCTGATTTGGAGAATGCCAAATCATTTGTATGAGAAGTTTTCCTTTTCTCAGCAGAAAAAAAATGGATTTAACTGAAGTGGAAAACAATTAATTGAAAATAAATCAATGAAGGCATTTTACATAAAATTCGAGAAGAATACTTTAATTATGATGCCCTAAAATTTAAATCAACCAATGAAAATATAATATCGAATGCAGAACTTTTAGGTATAAATTAAACCAATTCTTAAATTCAAATAATTATATCAGATATTTATTGAGATTATTATAGAGTGTTCTGATCCTTTTCTAATCCTTTCCTAAGATAAGATCCTTTCCTATAAAAAAACTAAAATTGAGTAATATGAAGGAAAAATTATCTGAAACTACACAAAACATAAAAGAAAAAAAATTCACTATACATCAAATACGCTATTACATATTCAACAAAAATTTAAACCCTGTCTTAATAAAAATAAGCACAAGAACTCGAACACGATAAAAAAAAATTCATTTTGTAAGGTTATTTTTATACGCAAAGAATTTAATATTTCTTCCCCATATATTTGATCTTTTTCTTTCTTTATTATCATTCTACCATCATAAAAAATAAGCTATGTAGATCTCTGGACAAATGAAATCTCACCTTTAAAAACCGGAATTTTATAAAGCTGGAAGATACTTTAATCTTTTACTGATCACTAGAAATTGAAATATGCATTTCATTTCAATATTTATTTTTACATCTCCATATTTATGATTTCAACTCTCCCGCACTTATTTATGATGATGCAATAAGGCAGGCAAACAACTCTTTTCTGAAATGTTTCTGAAAATAACAAGTTAGCTCTGATGGAGAAATCTACAAATTCTGTGTCACACAAAATTTAACAATACATAATTTGTACCTACCTGTATGTCGAATAAGAAAATTATTCTGCCTCACAATTTTTGATATTAGTAAGGAAGTCGTTCGATATTTATTTACCAACTAAAAAGAGGAAGATTAGCCATGCTGATAAATTAAATGCTTCACATTAATATATTACAGTAGATTTAGCAACTGAAAAAAGGAAGATTAGCCATGCTGATAAATTAAATGCTTCTCAATAATATATTACAGCAGGTGTTTTATTTGAAACGAGCAATAATAATATTTTTCCTGTTTATAACAAAGGTTCTATTTTAAGATTCACATCAGTAGACTTTCTTGATTACTTTGAAAGATTTCTTATCTCTTAGAAGGGATTTATTGAATTTAAAAGTGTGCTTCTGAAATTTGAGTTTTATGAAAACGACCAGACAGTTGAGATTTTCTATAACAAAAGATTATTATAATCAAAATTGATGCATGTTAAGTGTTGTACATGTCTCAAGTGAATTGATGCATCGTATTAATTACGAATTCATTGACCACTATTCAGAAAGAATTAAAAGGGTATGCCACCTTACTATAGTTTAGGACATCATATATTAGATGAGAAATCTTAAATAGTCATGTTTGTCATGAGAAACACGAGGTGCTGGGAAATTTGATTAAAGAAATTATTATTAAAATTACGTAGAAATTTTATTAAAGAAATTATTAAAATTTGATTGAATATTTAACTGTGTGTATAAGAACAGTTTTCTTGGAAGAGAAAAGAGATTTATTAAACTACATATTTCATTTCCTTTAATTGTTGTTTTATTAATAATCGTTTTTGACATTAGAAACACTTCTTGGCGCTTCTAAAATCTTATTTTCCCTATTGTCATCCACACTGGTACATCTTCGCTATTTCCCTTCTTCTGATCGTAAGGAAGGCTCTAGAACATTAGGTTATTATGGCAGCAACTGTTGGCTGTAATTGTGATTCCTTGTTGCTCTTAGCATTTCACCTTACCTGGAGCGATTAATCCGTTTAATGTCTTGGCGACTCATTAAGGAAATCGTTAAGATTGCGAATTGCTTGCAAACTTGAGGGAAAAACAGTTAATTGTTCGCAGTTAATAGGATTAATGAATCCCGATAAGAGAGTATAAGGTAGAAGATTCAAAGAAATTTTAAATTCTTAGCTCAAAATGAAAGAACATAATGGAAGGAAATTGTTATGAAAACCAGCTTGATAGATGAAATATTTATTGAAAAAATGTAATGCGGCTTCTATTATTTTATAAGTAAAAGGTTCAATAATTAGGTGGTGAGAAAAAGTAAGAGAATTATCTATAATTATGAGGTACTGTTTGAAAATAATTGAGAAAAGGTAAGCTGTATTTGTATGTAACATATTCTCATTTATATTCATTTTGATGTTTTTACATGCATCCAAATACACTTTAATCTTTTTACCAATTTTCTTTATAATGTATATAAGATATCCATATTCTTATAAATTATATATGTATATAAGATATCCATATTCTTATAAATTATATATGTATATCCATTATTATAATATGTATATTCTTTATAATATATACTATATCCGTACAAAGCGGCAAAATCATGTAATTAACTTTTCTTACCCTTGTAATATTTCTTTTGCACAAGGGACTATAGGGTCAATGTGTAAATTCGTTATTATAAAAAATTAGGATCAATGTATTATACAATTCTTAAAGTATTTTGTACTACTTCTTTCAGATGAGATGAAAAAAAATAATTCAAATAATAACAAAAATATGATAACAAAATTCTAATTCAACATAAGTTCAACCACATGAGAAATTGCAAAAATCTTTTTTTATTCTTGTCCATAAGTATATGATGACCACCGGAAGATAATCCAAGTCTTTTGAGGTTATATAGATATTTATCGTCCATATTGATAAAACAAGTGTATAACAAGTGTATATACAGGCATCAATCTCTCTATAACAAGAGAATATACAGGTATCATCCTCTCTATAGCAAGAGAATAATACAGAGGCATTATTCGAGAAGAAAAAAAAAATGTGCGGAAAAAGGAAGATAGAAACAATATTACTCCGGTATGAAAAAGTGAATCTATTCCCTTGATTGCTTACGTAAAATTGTAAGCAAAATTCAGTTATCGCAGAAGTATTGTATTTCTTTTTTCTATTGTATATTCCACATAGACAGTGTTTACTCAGAAAGGGTTGATTTTCTTCCTTGAAATGGAAATGTATTTTCTAATATTATGGTATTTATTCATTTTTGTACAATATCTCCCAAAAAGTAAACTAGAAAAGACATCTTTCTTATCTGAAAAGTACGGAATTGCCTTAAGGATTAATATTGATTTATTGTGATATGCTTCTATAAATTTTTAAAGCACTCTTTTGAAAAGAAATTTTGTCTGTTCAGAGTATATTATTATTGTATGAAATGGAAAATCTTTAAAATTAGATTTATTGCTTAATTGATTGCTTTTATAAAGCCATTAATTCTGAAAAAAATTATGTTAAATTGACAGGGGTTTGAGGACAGAAGTTAGGTTATACAGGTATATAACGAATCAGAAGCAGATAATTAAAATTACGTAACAGAATTAAAAATAATATTCTTTTAATTTCACTTACAATCAGTTAGAAAGAAAAACATGGCAGCAAAAATTCATTTTAAGATCATATATATTCAATTTATGGCAAAGGGATAAATTATAATTAACAATAGGATCAAATCATAATTCAAAAATATGGTTGATAAAGACAATTACAACATGAAACGCAATGGTATCATACAAACCATACTTGAAATAAGATTAGTTCTCTGAATGTGCTGGTATTTTTGAATTTCATATTTTATATCATATTTTAAGAGATTCATCATCCATGGTGATAAGTGGATACATACATATACTTCTGATATGCCACCAAAGGAATTTTTTAATTTGAAAAATAATTATACTTTTTATTTTTAGTATAATTACATTATATTAAGGTATAATTTAAAAGTTGTACATTGAGATGAAGGAGTTGGATCTGCAGCATCTAAATAATTTCATTTATTATTTCGCCTAGTATAGAATTTAGAGAGCATAAAATATATCAACAACCGCATAAAATAAGAAAAATATCTGGATAATGTTTTAAAATGTCCTTAAAACGTGATAAAACAACATTATATTTTATAATACATAATGCGCAAAAACTGTATTAGGAAAAAAAATGACATCAATGAAAAAAATGACATCAATGGAAAAAAATGACATGGCTACAAATTATTAAATATTTATTCTGATTTGGTTTAAAAATTATTCAATTTTTTCTTGTTATAAAATGCTTACCTGTTCAACATTCATTTATTTAGACGGAAGAAATAAATTGAGAACGATGTCAATTATTTTACCAATTAAATTTCAGCTAAATTGTAAACATAATTCTATGACATGTCTCTATGACATAATTCTATGACATAATTTTTCTCTAACATTAATGAAGATAGAGTAAAACAGTCTAGAACTATGTGAATAGTGAAGAAAGTTCGTGTAAACTAAAGACTATGAGTTAAGAAGAAGCATTAAGACTGCATCTACATATTTATTGCTCATATAAACAAAATACCGCCATAAAAGCAAACATATTTCAGGCGAAATCAACACCGCAAAAAAAAAGATGAAGGACAAAAATAATATTGATAAATTAAAAAAGAAACACTGGTTTCTTTCGTCATCTAACTTATCTTTCGTATCTTATCCTAAAAGAAGTGGGCTTTTTTCTATTTTTCTTTGTAGATTGGGGTTGGAAAATACTTCTTGGGAAGAATTGGACTCTTTGCCATAGATCGAAATGCTTACCTGAAGTATAATGCCTATGTTTGGATTGATGGAAAAATAGTTTTGGTTTTTATATGGCTTTTCATAGGATTAAGACTAAGATAATGTAAGGCTGTTATAGAATGTGACATTAAAGGGAATGAGTGAATTATCACAAACTTATACCATGGTTATTGATAAACTCTTCATCTATTATGAAGAATACATAAAAAATGATTTTTTTTTACTAAGCTATATAACATATTTTTTGCATCAGATTAGGTGGAGATTCTGTGTTGTGTGATCGATCAGATATTTGAGGACTGTTCTGGAAAAAGTATTTGCCTATAACAATGCTCGTTGCAATCACAAGAGACAGAAGAAATAAATTTTGTTGTCAGTTAAACTATTTTATGAAAATATTGGAGTGATTCCTTGTAAAAGGAGACATGATGTTCATTGATTAATACCAAATATGAATTTGTTTATCTGTAGTAAGTAAGTTAAGTAATAATATTTGGATATTAATGTTTGAAATAGAAATCAACGACAAGATTTGATTTAACAAAGGTTCGTTCTATAGACACTTTTTTTGTTTTGAGCAGTTGTAAAAGAATTGAATAAATTAAAATAATATATAAATTAATAAATTAATATAATTTAAATATTTGGGCTAACATCACATTTTAAAGAATCTCATCTATAGTGCAAATGGAATGTTTTGTTTTGTGATAAATAATGCATGTTACTTTCAGCACTGAACAGAAAAAGAATTTGAACGATGTTGATGTCTTTACATGCTTTTGGTATGTTATTTTGAAAAGTAAAAAAGCAAGGGTCAAAAAGTACATCGAAAATCAGGATTAGTAGACATCCTTGTACTAGTATTGTAATGAAGCCATTTAACGTTCAGACATTTCTAACCTTTCTCAATGGTTGCGAAAAAATTATATATAACATTTAAAGCCATTCCCTCATGTTAAAATTTCTTTTTCTAATATAGCTTCAGGTGTGAACTGTGATACCTTAAATTAGAATGATCCTAATTTGAAATTCACGAAAAAACAAAAAGATTGTATCCTCACATGTTGAATTTATTAAAGCAATCAGCCTTATTCTTCAATTGAAAAATTAAAATAGGCCTTAAATGTGCTCTGCTGGAATTAAAGTTAGCGATATTACAATATGAATTGTTTCAATAAAATACTTTGTATTTTAATTAATTCGCTTTAATGAAGCATTAATCAAATAATAATTTCTATTGTTAATTGATGGAATAAAAAATGTGTGTTTAAACTTTTGACATACTTGTTTCTGTGATTTTACTTAATTTGAGGTTGAAAATATAATTTAAAACAGGATTTTCAAAAAGAATTTGAAGTCTGCCATTTGAATTCGTATGAACAGTAATTTAAAATCAAAAGAACATTTAAATGTTTATTTTAAAATACCTATTAAATATGATATATTTATTACTATTTATAATTTTCACTTTCATTAAAATATTATTTTAAGCATTGTTTAGGACAAAATATTAGATACAGAATTACAAATGAGGTACAAACCTGTTTTTTTAAAATATTTTTTTAGGTTTTAGAATTCATTAAAAAAGAGATTAATAGAATCTAAATTACATTTTAATTAATTAAATTAATCGAAATTCAAATGTTTTTCTTTAATACTTTTGGTGTTGATTATCGGACTTCATTCTTCTATAAATATACATACTTTTCAATGTGACAGATTCCCTTCTATTCAATTGATTTAAATTCAAATTCAATTTTAATAATTTAAATTTTAGTATTTAATGCTTAATAACGTATATTTTTATCATTCATATTCGTACCATCTACCATTTATTCTAAAATTAGCTGTTTAATGTTGCAGGCATTTTTCTCAATAGCTTTTAATATCAGAGAAGCAAATAAACATTCCAAAAATATTTAATTTTTCTAACGTACTTTTATGCCTAATTAATGAAGGCGTTTTGCATTTTGATCTATATAACCATAAAAATGTAATTTATAGATATAGTAGTGATGGCTAATATAATAATTATTCCTTTTAAACATCATAGTATGAAGCTATGATATTTCGGACTAAATACTCGAATAGGCTTTTGGAATTTTGAGCTAAATCGTTGTAACGGTGACGTGTTTACTTTTTTTTTCTAATTTCAAAAAAAAAGAAAAGAAACGAAGAAAGATTTGTGGAAGTTGATCACATTTGTTAAGTAGATATCTTTACTAATATTTTGAATACATTTATTTACTAAAGTACATTTATTAGTTACGCAGTCTTATTTTGCTGAACTTTTGGTATTTGGATATGAATATTCGAAATTTCAATATGCATAATATTAGGTCTGCCGGAAAGTTCTGTCCGATCCGGTTACAATCATAACTGGGGATGAAAAGAGGATTATCTATGAAAACATCATAAGAAAAAGGGCATACTGTGAACCCGGAAAACCTGCCCCTTCTACCTCTAAACCGAAGTTGAGCCTGAACAAGATATTGTTTGGTATATGGTGGGACATTCGAGGACCAATACATTTTGAGCTGTTGAAACCAAACGAAAGGCTAAATTCGGAGAGGTACTGTCAGCAATTGGATAAATTAAAAACAGCACTCCAAGAAAAGAGGCCGGCGATGTTCAATAGGAAGGATATCATACTGCTTCATGACAATGCCAGGCCACATGCTGCTTTGGGGACTCGTCAGAAAGTCGCAGAGCTAGGCTGGGAAATTCTGTCGCATCCATCATACTCCCTGGACCTAGCACCATCTGATTATCACTTGTTTCTGTCCTTACAAAATTTCTTCCAGGGCAAACAATTCAAGAACGGAGAAAATATCAGACAAGCACTGGTTCAATTTTTGGCCTCTAGAGATAAGACATTTTTTTAAAAATGGGATATACAAATTGCCATCACGCTGGCAAGAAGTCATAAATAATGATGGCAATTATATTATTCAATAAAGTTTATCCAAAGTATGAAAAATGTATTCCTTTGTTTCATTCTAAAACGGACAGAACTTTCCGGTAAACCTAATAAATTCTAGATAATTGACGATTTGCTTGTTGTTTTATATACGATTTTTTTTTCAAATTTGTCACAAAATCTTTCAAATGGAATTTTGTGGAATTTCTGAGCCAAAGATGTTTTCTAATATTTTTTACACAATCCATTAGAATTAATTTTATCAGTTACCTAGACTAATTTTATAAATGTCATCTGATAAGTGTTTATGTAAAATCAATCGTTGCTGATTCCTGCTGTTGATTCATTTTCTTGCATCTAACTTCATTCGTACTGAGTTGCAGATGCAATACAATTTGTTCTGTTTGTTGAATCAAAGTAATATTTCTGAGCTATATGCCTATGTGATAAAAAATATATATTATTAATCTTATATTCGATTTTATAACTTCCGAACATACAGTTTATCTCAGTAGTTTATATTTATTTCTCATTCATTGCCTTTTGCGATAAAATAAAAACTTGCCTGATCATCAGCTTATCATGCTGCTTCTTAATATGAAGAAAGATACTCAATACGTAACTGAAGTTAATGATGAATACGATAATAGGTAGTTTGTTCAAATTTTTAGTGCATTGAATTAATATATCCAACTTTATAACATGTGTAATTAACGTAGATTATTATTACATATTGTTTATCGATAAAAAGATAGGTACGTCTATCTCAAATTTTGGGAATTAATTGAATTTTATTCTTTTAAACATCTTTAACACCAAAACTCTGTTGTGAATGTAAGTCAGTAGATATTTTCCTCATGCATATTTTTTATTATTTAAATCGTATTAGAAGGAGCTGATCTGATTGTAGACGTTACCTCTACAAAGTATTATCTATATAAGAAGATGCAGATAACACAGTTCATACTGCAAATCAATAAAATCAAATTTTAAAATAATTTAAATTGATTTGACAACTATAAATTTGTAGCCATAATTCTTTCTTCTTAAAAATAACAACAATTCAAAAAAAAAAGTGTTTTATTTTCTTCTTTTTTTTATCAATAAAATCTTATTATTATTGTAAAACCTACCCATAAACTCTTTCTAATTCCTTTGATTGTCCACTTTAAGGGGAGAAAATCAAAGAAAAAGTGTTTCTTTCGACTTCAAAAGATTCGTATGATATTGACTGAGGAGAGATCGCCATATTTTGTCCCCTGGTATTGTATCGCATCTGACATTGACGGATAATAGCCGCTCCATTGTTCAGGTTCATTGGCAAATGGCCTTTCTTCGATAATGGTGGAAAACTCCTGATTTCTTATTGCTGTTATCATCCCTCTCGACATTCTGGTGTTTGTTCTGGAGCAATAGAATCGGAATGGCGATTTGTGGGAAATGACCAACGATTAGGATTGTATTCTCTTCATTCGGCGGGTTTTCCTGAATTTGGACTATTATTAGCATCTGCGGAAACTCAGTTAGTTTGCTTTGGTGTATCGATCTTAAAAGTTATCAATAGTATTATCGATTGGAAACTTTAGCATTTAACCTTAATGGACCTAAAGTAATGATCTCAGAATATTACTTGATTATTAAGAAATAGAGCTTTATGCTGTATCCAAGCATATGAATTTGTTAGTCATTTTATGATAATCATTCTTAATTATTTCCTGCATGTTATAAATAAATTAGCTTAATTTTTAATGGTTTTTTAGAAAACTGAATGTCAAATTATTTCTAAACTGTATTTTATACATTCGCCGTATGGGGAGGAACTAACTTTTCAATATATTTTCAAGAAATAAATAAAACACTTGATGTGTATGAGGTTTACACGTATAAACAGAGACATATTGAAAATATTTAATACAAAATATAAAGCAAATGTTGAGACCACAAACTTTAATGTATTCTGAGATTTTCCATACAAAATAATCAAATGTACATCTTTAAATAATCGTACATCAGTTTTTTTAATCATACATCAATTTTTTTATGACTTGAACAAATTTAATTATCGATGAAGATTCGCTTGCATAATATTTTGATATGTTGAATGATATATCATTGTATAATCTTTATGGATAATAATAAAATTTAACCTGGAAATAGAAACGTAGTAACACATCAGAAAGAATAATTGCTGGAACTGTTTATGAAAAGTCAGGCTACAATTATCCATTACAAAGTTAGAAAACACCAGTTCGTAAAGTACAACTGCCTTTAATCTACTAAAATTTCCTTCGAAATCCTAGAAGACCCACAATTGAGATTAAGGCTTTTTTGTTTCATTGCATCGGAAATCGGGTCGAGTTAGACCAAACAAAAGTTCAGACAACAGAATTGTCTATGGTTTACAAGGCTGAGATTCAAATTACAATATCATGTTACATCATGAATAATTTTGCCAGCAATTATATATATTTTTAATTATTAAAGTTTATATGTAAATGAAGTTAACCCTATCATTATGAGATCATTTTCGTTCAAGTATCTTAGAATATTGAAAAGACAGAGTTTTTCTATCAAAGAAAAAATAAATTATCCACCCTTCAAAACCGTAATATTCCCCGTTAGGCGGTTGATATATAAACAAATCCCCGTTTATGTGATGGGTATTAAAGCAAAAGTATGCTTTAATGCCCTTTCCATCTTTTCAACAACATCATTTCCATCCAACTGAAAACTTCCTTGATACTTATACTTATCTGAACAAGCATTTCTAACGACTAAAGCCCGCACAAGGGGTATTTAATCAATCACGCTTTATGAAAGGGAGGAGGATTTAACAGTGATATCCAGGCGTAGGTTCGATGAACGGGTGTTTGTGGCATTTTTTCATTGATAAAGTTGAATAGATGTAACAAATAATAGGATTCCAGTAATTAAAATAATAATGTTAATTGTTAGTTTTATGCTTAAAGGGGCTTTAAAAATCTCCTCTGCCATTTTTATGTTTAGAAGCGGCATATAAAAACTTTTTTATAATGAAATATAAATATAACATATTAATCCTTTTTGGACAATTGTTTTTCCAGTAAAATATGTAATAAACTAATTTTAATGCTCTATAAAATTTCAAAATTGTTTAGTTAAATATCTAGGTATAATTTTTAAATTTTGTGAAACAAAAGAATTTTTAAAAATATTTTAATGAAGAACTTTTTACTCGTGTGAAAATGAAATTTGAATTTAAATATGATGATACAAATTCTTAAATTTGATTAAAAAATCGATACATTTTTCAATTTTATTTAACTATGTTCTTCTCTAAATTTATTAATAATGTGAGGGCTAAATAATTTAAAACACGCTTTTTGGTCAACACACAATTAAACTAATCTTTTCAAACGAAAAATAATACTTCAGGCATAAATGTTTTCAATACATAAATTGTCAAGAATTGTCATAATATAATTTACCGAATAACTTCTAAAATATTTATTTAAAAGTTATGATTGATATTATTAATAACCATACAATGATAATCGAAAATGTAATTATTTATGATGACAACAGGAACAAGTTCCTTCAAAAATTACAGAACCCTCTTTTTCCTTATCTTCCCGAAATGGTTTGATTGAAGACATCTCCCATGAATCTTCATCGCAGCGTTGAATAATTTGTTGAAGTTTACCTTTGTGTAAGGGAGAGAAAGCAAATATACGCAATTCCTCCTCGAATATTAGGAAAACTTACTGCTCTTGAAAGATCCACAAAGACACCAGAGAGTTTATTACGGTTGTCACATTCTTTTGAAGAAGATGAGTGTTAGGATACCGATCCATCATGATCTCTTCAGGGAGATAGTCTCGACACACCAGCACTAACAATTCAAATTTATACGTCACGATAGATATTTATATAATTCATTACATTAGAATATTTTGAAGCAAAAATATGGGAGAGAGAAATAGGAAATTGTAAAACAATAACAACATGATTTATCTGCATGGTGTGTGCATGACTTATGTTGGCATTTTTAAAATTTAAAAATTAAAAGGTATCTTCTACACAAATTCTAAGATTATTATAAATTGATACATAATCCCCCAAGAAAATGTTTTTTTTTTAAATTCTACCTTGTCTTGTCTTTTTACCAGACATTTCGATCCTTGTATTAATGTTTGTCTTTTAAATTAAATAATAAGGAATTTTTAAATCACCCCAAACCATTCCTTATATTAAATAAAATAAAATAAATTTCGAATAAATAATTCTAATAATTTTTATAACTGACTAGTTGTTAGTGAAATTTTTTAAATTAATCACATATTTTGTGAATAATATAAATGAAATATACACTGACATCATGCAAGTTGAAAGTTTACATTTTAAGCAGAATTAAAATTTTCATTTAAAAATTCATAAATTTCATTTAAATGAATTAAAATATTCATTTAAATGAAAATTGCAATCACAGTGATGATTAATAACAACATAATTCTTATCGAGTACTGGCAGTAAGAATATGAAGTCCGTTTTTTAAAATATTTCATTTGGATTCCATTTTTTTTCAGAGTGCAGTAATTATGTTTGTCTTTTCGTTTGATAGAAGATATTGAAAATAAGCGATTAATCTTCAAATACGCAGAAATTTATTTTCTGGAAAATGACTAAAATGGAATTTTAAAATCTGTTTAGACCGTCATATTTGGAAGAAAAAGATCTTTTAAGACGTAAATTTAACGAACACATTCTAAGGAATCTGAATAATTGTTCATGTTAATAATCATTTATTCTTGTATTGTGATTATTATATTGCAAGGTATGCACTATTACTTAGTAAACAAAATAAATTATAAATGATAAGTTTAAATGACAAAAGTTAATAAACAAAATAATAATAATAATTAAACAAACAAAAGTTTAAAAAGTAACAAAATAATAAACAAAAGTTTAAAAAGTAACTTTGAAAAAATAAGCAGTCGAGAACCTGAATATAATAAAAATTTTCATTTGTAAAGTTATTTTTATATGCAAAGAATTTAATATTTTTTCTGCAAATCTTTTCTCTTCCTTGTCATCATACAAAATAGGCCATGAAGATCTCTGAAAAAATAAACTCTCTCCTTTTAAAAACTGCAAGTTTATAAAACTGGAAGGTATTTTAATTCTTTACGGATCACTAGAAAATAACATATGCATTCCATTCCAATTATTTATTCTTAAACTTCAATATTTATAAATACAATTCTCCCGCATTCATTTATGATGATGATATTAGGCTGGAAAATAAACCTTTTTTTGGAAAGGATTATGGAGATAACAAATTCTCTCCGATGAAGAGATCTACAGATTCTCTGTCACATAAAAGTTAACAATACATAATTTGTACCTACCTATATGTAGAATAAGAAAATTATTCTGCCTTATAATTTTTGATATTAGTAAGGAAGTCGTTCGATATTTGTTTACCTACTACCAAGAGGAACTTAAGTTGATAAATTAAATATTTTCCATTCATATATTACAGTAAATGTCTTACTTGAAATGTGCAGTAATGAGATTCTTTCTATTTATAGCAAAGAACTCTATTTCAAGATTCGTATTAGTAAACGTCTTTCCTTAATTGAAAGGTTTTTATCTATAAAAAGAAGAGATTTATTAAATTTAAAAGAGGACTTCTAAAATTCAGTTTAAATGAAAAAGACCAGATTTTCTATGATAACAGATCATTATAGTAAAAGTTAACACGTCTCTTATGCATGATGTTAATAATGAATTCATTGACCACTATGCAGAAGAAATCTGGGCAACATGCTAATAGATGAAAAATTATAAACAGTCAAGTCCTACTGATTAAATAATTACTTAATTGTTAGATTATATTTACTTTGATTAAATAATTTTCTAAGTATAAATTCTATTAAAGAATCTATTGGAATTTTAAAGAATCTAATTTTGCGTTTAGGTCTTTTTGGAGGAAAAAAGTGATATTTAAAGCAAACATATTATTTTCCTTTAAATGTTGTTTTATTCAATAATCGTTTATGATATTGAAAGATCTTCTTGGTGTTTCTAAAATTTTATTTCCAATGTTATTATCCTCAGCTACATCTTCACTATTTCTCTCTCCAGACCATAAAGGAAGACAATAGAACTTGAGGTTATTGTGGCAGCAACTGTTGGCTGTAATTGTGATTCCTTGTTGCTCCTGGCATTTCACGTTACCTGGAGCGATTAATCCGTTTAATGTCTTCGCGACTCATTAAGGAAATCGTTAAGATTGCGAATTGCTTGTAAACGTGAGGGAAAAACATTTAATTGTTCACCGTAAATGGGATTAATGTATCATGTTAAGTGAGTATAGGATAGCAGAGATAAAGAAATCTTAAGTGTTTCACTCGAATATGGAAGAATAAAACTGAAGGAAAGTATTATGAAAATGAGCTTTTTTGATGAAAAATTTATTGAAAAAAACTGTAAGGTGACTTTTATTATTTTAAAATTACAGTGAAGTTTATGAGAATGATCAATAATTAGGTAGCGAAAAAAGTGCGAGGAATTCTCTTAATTTGAATATAATTGAAAAGGATAAGATTTATTTGCACATAATATTTTTTTATCATTTTTGTTCATTCTAACATTTTTACGAGCATTCAAATATGCCTAAACCTTTTCGAAATTTTTGTTACAATATGTATATACCCATACAAAGCGCAGAAGTGATTAAATTAACAATGCCCACTTTTGCGTTTTCTTTTGAACATTAATGTACAGATTGTTAATATAAACCAGCGGCAGTGTTCTTCCAAAAGTTTTCTGGCATATTAAATGCTAAAGATGTTATTCCAGAGAATGGCTTGCAAGGCACTGACATACAACAGTCCCTAAATAATAAACTTTTGGCGTAAATTTAGCATTTTTATTGAAAGTGTAGAATCATCCTGGGGAGTATTTTGGCGATTAATCCCTGGCATGCGATTAATAGTATTCAAAAATCGAACTTTAGTTTCAGACGCGTGTTTCTCAACTGATTGAATTCGAAACGTAGACATAAAACTACACTTGTAGTACATAATGTAATATCCACTTTGATATAATTAAGTCATTGCGTTTTTG
Organism: Argiope aurantia; assembly: GCA_026543865.1. Taxonomy (NCBI): domain Eukaryota; kingdom Metazoa; phylum Arthropoda; class Arachnida; order Araneae; family Araneidae; genus Argiope; species Argiope aurantia. Next base: position 185,640 of record JAPMOR010060776.1, on the reverse strand, counting down.
AGTCATCGCGTTTAAATGTTCCTTAAAGTACAGACCAACAGACGGTCAACCCCTTGATTTATTTGGTTCAAAAATTGATAAGTGTCGACGCTATAGAGCTAAAATTTGTGTACCGAATTTTCTCTACCTAGATATTTACGTTTTGTAGTTACAGTGTTAAATTGCATTCAAGCAGCCGGAAAGACGGATTTCTTCAGAACGAATTTTACACAAAATTTGATAGAAATCAATAAATTTGGTATAAAGCCCGTATATCAAAATCCATCCGTCTATCTCAAAGAATTTTTAAGTTATCTTTGTCATAGGAGCCAGACAGAAGGACATTTTCTAAAAATGTGGTTTTCGAACCTAAGGGAGAAGCAAAATGTGATGATTCGTCAAACTCTAGAGTTCGACTTTTTTTTATTATTACTAAATTTTCTTTATACTACGTATTCAAGAAAGTAAAAATTAGAATCAAT